>PVJO010017228.1:0-39765 GCA_004026905.1 Hystrix cristata | reverse complement strand
CTCTCCTGGCCCCCTCCCCTGCAGGCTCCAGGCCGCCTCCCCTTTCCTCCCTCCCTGGAGCGTTCCCTGCCTGCCTATCATCTTGCTCTAATTGTTTCCAGATTCGTGTGGGAGGTCAGGGCCCGGGAGTGCTGCTTCATGCCAAGTTTATAAACAGAGCAGTGTTTCCAGATGGCCGCTGGCTCCAGCCTGGCGAGCAGGTTGATTGGGACCAGAATAACAACAGGTGGAGCGCAGACAATGAGTTCCTTGACACTTATTTACTCCCTCAGCTTTTCTTCCCCTTGCAGCCCTCCACTCCATCTGCTGAAAGCCACCGCCACAGATTTCCACAGAGGTTGACTAGGAGAAGGGGGGAACCAATGGAATGCAAAAGAAAACAAGTTATTTCCCTAATGAGAGTGGCAAGTTGGAGGTGGGGGTGGGAGACTGGAAACACAGTGACACTGAAACTTAAATTGAGCGTCTTCCATGACTGCACATGAGTCCCGGGCTGGGAAGAGGCTGTGTCCCTCAGTGACACAAAGTCCCAAGTGGCACAAGTGGGGGAGAACCACAGCCTGCTGGGCAGGCCGGCTGCACGTCCCTGGAGAAGGCGGCCATGACCCGGAGATCCAGGCCTCCCCTCCCTCCTCTGCAGGCTCCTGACCCTCAAAGCCCCCTTTCCACCGGCCGGACCCAGCCCTGCCATGTCAGAGTGCTATCTTTCCTTCTGAAGCAGGATTCTGGGAACTGCCTGAGGAGTCTCTGAAAAAGAACTGAGCAATAGGCCAGAATACTTTTAGGAGAGTCAAGGAATCCAAGCTGAAGGAAACAAGCTAGAGTTTGGATTGAAAACAGAACCCATCGAAATGAATAAGGGATCCGTGTGGAAGACTCTGCCATTCCCTCCTCTCCCGTCGGTGGCCAGGAGGCCAGGCATTAACGCCAAGAAGGTCATCCTGATGGTTACCCTGACGCTTTATGAAATGGAATGAAGGGTTCTGGCAAACAGCAGCAAAGACAGCAGATGCCCGTGGTTAAAAGTGGGATGGTTCAGCAAGCTCTGCCATGATGGAGAAGCCCGGGCGGGTTTCTACAGGTGGGAATAAGTAACAAGTCACTCTGTCCTTCGAGTGGTCCCCAAAGCTCCGCCGATAGGACTCCAGACAGAAGAGGCTGCCAGACGCGAGTGTGAGCTCATGAACCAGCCCTGCGTAGGGGATGGTGAAGCTGCCAGAAACCAGGCTGGGTCTGGTGGGAAGGATGACGTTCACAGCTTTACAGCCCTGACCTACAAAAGGACCAGTGGGAGAAAGCGCCTGCGAAAATAAAGCACATAAATATCAAAAGTACGTTTTTCAGGGTCTCTGAGTTAAGGCTAGATTATCTCTGTAAGTCCTTTGAATCTGAGTCTTCTACTTATAAAATGTAACCCGACACTCTGGCTTTGAAGATTTGGGATCCAGGACCAGGACTGTGCAATTTATCTGAACTGACAGAGCCGTTAGCGCGCAGGCGCCGGCCGCACCCCAGCGCCTGTCCCACAGCGCTGTGTCACTGAAAACACATCAACACACCATCACAGCAAAATGCAGGGTAGCCCAAAAAGTGCCTATCCAAAAAGCAGGACGTGGCAATTTCTGCTTTGATTGATGCGGCATCTTTATATAGAAAGAATACAAATCCGTATTTCTTTAATTACCTTTGCTAAGTTTTCTACACAGAAATTATTGAGGTTTCTTTTTTATTTTTTTTAATTCGAAAAGCTCCAAGAATTATATAGGGAATTCTTAAGAAAAACAAACATGCTTTAGACTAAAAAGCACCAACATGAGTTAAAGGGAAGAAACTCATGACTGGAGAAATGAAGGGGACCTGAGAAGACGACAGGACAGAGGGGGCAAGCTCGGTAAAGGGTCAGCTCACATTCCAGCCCCATAAAGTCACCCAGAGAAGGGTGAAGTCAACTCTTCGCAGAGGATGTTTACCCCTGGAGGAGGATCTGTGGAAGATGTTGGAAATTCCCTGCAGGATATTATTGCTGATGACAGGTGCCCCAAGCAGACACTGTAGCTCTCACTGAAATTAGAAATATCAGTGGCTGGGGATGTACCCTGGTGGTAGAGCACTTGCCTAGCATTTGCAGGACCCTGGGTTCCATCCTCAGCACAAAAACAATGAATAAGTAATAAAGAGGAAGGAAGAAAGAAAAAGAAAAACCAAAAAAAAGTTATATTTGTCAGAACTCATGAATCCTGGTACATAACTACCCATGCACTTTGAGAACAACTTTTCCTCAGCAAAAAGGAAGTGCCAGCAGCTAAAGAGAATTCCACCCACATCACCCCTGTTCAGCCAAGGACCTAGTAACATTACCCTGAGGCTGACTACCCCTCTTGTACAGGAGAACTTTTTCCACTGTGCTCTAAGACTGAGCATGAAATTTTGTTCCCAACCACAAAGCACTGAGACACACCAGTGTGGCATGCACTGAATTTACCAGAACAGGGACACACAATTTGTTCCTACAAATTGCAAATACCAGGTTAACTGAAAGCTACTTTTATAGCTTACACACTCAATGCTCCTCTCTTCACGGTTAGCGCAGAAGAGGAATTTGTTTGGCTCTCTCTGTCTACACAGTGACAAATACGTAGCCAGAAATAAAAAATGGATCTTATGAAAACATTTACAGTCAATCAGAGTATTATCAATGGCACAGCACTTCCTAATTTCATTGATAAAAATAAATGTTTTATTTCAGAATGAGAAGCATTGGATCATGTGAGAGGGCTGGCTTTACCATCTGTCAATTTTTGCATTTGAAGGCCAAAGATGGAAAACCTAAAACAATAGAAAAAGAAACATTTTCATCAGAGAATTTTATTTTTCAACTTGGAATTTATTGCACCTTTGCAAATGTAGACCGAGGTATTTCAGCCAATGTATTTGTTATTTTTATGCACTGGTGGGGTTCTCAAGCAGAATAATGAGGCAGTAAAGCAGGGATGCTAAGGTCTACAGAAGGGCTTTAAATCACTGCTGTTTACTCGCAACGCTACCCTACAGAGCATGTTGAAATGCTTCCTGAAACAAAACTTGTTTAGAAGTTAACCACACTGCTGTTGAAGTTAACCAGCTAAGCTACCCTGAATGCAAGGTTTAAAACACTTCTAACCAGAATTAAGGGATTTTTCTTCCCCCTTAGACTTGGCAAGCAACTGAAAAGACTAGTGTGGAGGAGGTGAGAAATGCCATTTCTAGATCCTGAAAGGCCCAACTAAGTCGTCCATGGTGACTTAACTCAAATTCCCTCACAGTGGACTATTTGTAAGTGCCAAGTTTAGACTTTAAGGATGCAAAGTCAGAGATTTCAGAGTGCGGGTGCTACATACATCCTTTCTACTACTCCCCCCACACAAGAATCAGCTCTTCCCAGTGCTCCTCTCACTCTATCTGATTTGCCAAAAGCTATACTCCATCCTCACAAGGTCCTCACAGACAGGAGTCACTGCCGGTACCCACAGCTGGCAGCATCTCACTGGGAGGCGGGTGAGCAACTGTGAAAAGTCTGCACTGAACTCTGTGCCAAACGCATGCGGCTGCAGTCGGTCCCTGGAAACACGAGGCACTCGTAGAACCAGATCTATGATTTCATGTGCTTTCCTCCTTTAACTCAACCCTGCAAAGACTAGACAACTAACAATTGCTCTCCAAACCAGTCCTAATTGCATTAGGAACTCAGATTCACACCAGTTGGTGTTCTCCATGTAAGGAAACAGTAATTACGGGCCACATGCTGTGCCTAAGAAAATGGCAAAGCTAATCAAACTGATAGTCCCCAATTCAGCCAAACTGGCAGGGTTACCCAAATAAATGTGACACGGCATTACGGAATTTCCGACTGGGCTCCGTTTCAACATCGCCTCTTTGTATATTATTTTCACTCTAATTGGAATTTCAGGTGTTTGTTCAGGTCTAAAGCTGCTTTTTCATTCTAACCTCCACATATGCCTCAGTAGCAGCAAGGTTAATTTTGTACATGTTTCAAAGCCCTAATTGGGCAGTGAAAACAAAATTGCATTCTGAAGCAAGACAGTCAAACCACACATCGTTTTCAGCTTTTGCCCAAAAGGCTGGTGAATTAAGACAAAATGAGGTCTTCCATAAAATGCTGGCTGTGTGATAATGACTGGGGGAAATCACACAGCAATCCAGATGCATCTGAATAAGCATGTAAATTAGTAAACAATATTCTCTACTTCTAATTCATCACATTTGAGTTACACCTTTAATGTTATTCAGCCATGCTGCCTTTGAAGCCACTGTGTGTGTTAAAAGCAGTTAAGAAAATGGTTCTGACATCAGGCATTTACTGACAAACCAGACTTTTCTCTCAAGGCTGTATCTAATATATGCTATTACACAATTCATTTTAAACATTTTAGGATGACTATGCATTAAGAGGTTAGTGCAGGATCCTATTGGTTAAGATTTTTTAGCCAAAGAGTTGGCTGGACACAAATCTAGTCTACTGGGGAAGAGGCAGTAACTGTGCTTACAGCTCAAGCAAATCAAATGAGCCCCTTGTCCCCACAGCCTCTGAGCATAGATTGAAGAAGAGATGCTGGCTTACCTGGACTTTCTCTGACTCAGGCTTTCTGCCTGTTACCATCAGACCTCTGGCCATTTGACTCAGATTATTAAGAATGTATGTATGATTATAAAGAATTTGTAAGCTCTGAATAAAAGATCGATCAAATGCCATTTTGTTCTACTACGCAATCACTTTATAAACAACAGAAACAGAACTCCTGGAGTGTAAAATGAAGGTTCACATTCTCTAGAACTGAAACTAACAGCCCACATCAGCAGGAGGCAGCGATGACCCCTCCTCTCATTAAGGGGCCCAAAGATGAATGAATTTTTAAAAATCAAATTCCATTGCCAAGTAGAGCAATGCTACCCATAATGTCTAGATGATGTCAAGTAAGATATTATTTGGAAGAAAAAGAATTTCTCATTGTATCTTTTTTAAAAATCTCTGTTCCATCCTGTGGGCTTCTGTAACTTTTGAGGCTCTCAAAAAGAGAGAGAGATTTGTTTTAGTGAGATAAATGTTTACCTCAACACTGCTTGCTGCCTCATGAATGATATATTCACACAGCCCCTTATTCTCATCATTTGGAGCCAGGTAATGGCTCACTGGTACCACTTCCATCTCCAAAGTCCCACCGTAACGCTGCTGCCACACAGTGCCACACAGACAGCTGTTACTAGCCTCACAGGCCTGCACTGCGTGGGAAACTACCTTTTGTCCTGGAATACCGCAAAGCTCTCCAAATCTGACTTCCTTAAACATCCTGACATCAGTCCCTCTATGAGATGAATACATTCGCTGTAAATAATACAATTAAAATCTGTCATAACACTGAAATAAATTCTTGTTACAATGAAACAGTTATTTTATTTGGAAAGGACCAAAAGTTACTAGTGTCCCACTTGCTTCTGATAAAGATTCTTAAATATCCAAAAGGATTAGGAATGTAGTACTTAGTAGTAATAATTTATTCCCAATAAAAATGAACTTTGGCTGAGGACCAGCTAAAAGTTATGTAACTCGAATTAAATTCATGACAGTTGAGAACAGCTTGCTTCCAAAACTCAGTGTCCTCCAGCAGATTTCCTAATAGCTACCTGATGGTCCATTATTCAAAAAAATACAGAGAAAGAGAGAACAATGTGAATACTTTGAGTTTTGAGAACGAGGACGCTGAGTAAGACTTGAGTGCCTTTCAAAGAATTGGGTATTAAAAGTGTGTGTGTTAAATATTCTAGAATGGCCTGATCTGATTTTCCCTCTGGGAACTCAGAGCTACCATCGCGAGCCAGCAGAAGTTCTTGACATGAACATTTCATGTTTCCCTGAGAGAAACAGTGAAGAGAAGACTGGACAGATCAATCTGTCCTAGTGACCTTTGAGTGGACAGCAAATGACCTCTAAAGGGACAGCAAGCTCCTTCTAAGGAGAGAGAGTTGAATTCCCTAGTGACTTCTGCACAGGAAGCCTGATGCAGATGGGAGCTGCAGACATCCATCTGTGCCCCTCCTAGAGGTGCCAGGTCGTAAACCAAACATGAGAGTCACACATGATGAGCACTATAAGAAACACTTTGGGAAGCCCATAAGAATGGCCAGACGCAGACAGGGCATCCCCTGTGGAATGCGGGATGATGTCAGCTCCAGGCTTCTACGTGACCTTGGGCAGGGGTAGTGGGATGTGGAAGCCACAAAGCAGTTACGTGCTGGTATTCCCTTGAACCAATAGACAGACGACGCCAAGCAAGGGAGCCCTTAAGGAATCTGGGAAAGATGTAAATTTAGAATCCAAAAATTCTACTTTAATTCAGACTTTGAATCAAAGACTCAAGGTGGGCACTGTCAGTTTTTCTTTTTGCTGCATTTAGCGATGGAACCGGAACCCACGGCCTTGCACATGCTAGGTAAGTACTCTGCCACTGAGCTACATGCCCAGCCTTTTCTCTTTTTCTTTTTTTAAATTTTGACGCAGAACCTTGCCAAGATGCCCAGGCTGGCCTCCAACTCTCGATCCTCCTGTCTCAGCTTCCCAAATGGCTGGAATTATAGGTTTGCACCACAACACCTGACTTGGATGCTACATTTCCAGGTGGCCCATTTTGCAATTCTGCTTGAAAGTTTGTGCCTCAGTGTTGGGTGCCCATCACCTGCAGCCACATGCAGGCTACGGCAGGCAGGCAGTAAATGCCAGGGAAAGGAGGAAGAGAAGACAGGCCCAGGTCTGAAATCCCATTTAGCTGAGACCTTTGACCAGAGAGCCAGTTTCTTCACTGGTAGAACAAGAAAATACCATGGTAGAAAATACCATGGTCATTCTGAGGATAAAAATGATGGCGTATGTAAGAAGCTCCCCACACAAAGCCTTAGTACACATTCATTTCTTCCCCAGCTGCTCTAGCAGCTGTATTGGCAGATCTGGTCTCTCGAGATGGTGCAAGACTTATTAGTCAATGGCTAGAAATTAGTTTTAAAAAATCAAAGCAGTACCTGTGGAACTTTGAGAAAAAATACCGCATACATTTTAAATGATGTTCAAGAAGCTGAAATATTTTTACATCTACAAAGCTTAATTCAGAATGGTAGCAGTAATTTAAAATGAAACACATAAAGAACAGACTCGTTTCCAGGCCTGCATTTTATAACTTCTCTGAAATATCTGGCATGTGAAAAGTGTATCAAAACCTGGCTCCCAAATGTCACCCACGGAACCAGTTGATAAGAAGAGCCAGGCTGATTACTTGCAGCACTAAAGGAGAATGTGGCTGCGTACGCTTTGGCAGGACCTCAGAGGCAGGAAGGTGAGGGCTGCATTTTTGAGAATTGGGAGTTAGATTTAAACTGGGACTTTCAAAGTAGAGGCTTGATGAGGATTGGGCAACAGTCCCAATACCTTGCTTAGGAGCTGAAGCGAGAGTCAGGCCAGGCCTTTAGGTGAGGGGTTCCTTTCAGGCTTAGGACAGCAATTGGCTTGGTTGTGTGCTTTAGCCAGCTCATGGTAAATGGCTGCCAAGTGTCCCAGGGTTTGGGAAATTGCAATGATAGTTTTAGGTACAAAATACATCCTTAAAATGATCTGACCTCATTTTACATTAGAAATAAATATCAGGAAGGAAAAAGATTGTCAGGAGATTTGACCATTTCATGCACAATTGTCATACCTCAGAAAACATGTGCAGTCACTTGTTTGACGATAAAATACCTAAAAATAAACAAACGAATAACCTAATTAAACACGAAAAAGTATTCTGGCAAAAAATAAACAGTAAATCAAAGAAACAAGTCCATCAAAACTGAGCAGGGGCTGGGGATTTAGCTCAGTGATTAGAGTGCTTGCCTTGCAAGCACAAGGCCCTGAGTTCGATCCCCGGCACCACCAAAACAAAAAACAAAAAAAACAAAACAAAACAAAACAAAAAAAAAAAACTGAGCAATTTTTGCCTACATTTTTAACATATTCTGTAGCTTTTTGCATCCATGTTTGCACATGCTTAGCACTAAGCTAAAAGAGCTCTTTTAATCTTTAGAGGGACTTATTGAAAATTCCCTCTGGGCACCGTATTGATCAGTCTTAAAGCATGTTGTCTATTTTCTTAGTCAATTTGGGTCCCAGCATCTGTGAACAACTTTATCAAGAGACTCACTCTTCTAAGGTTGAATGACAGAAGCGGGGGCATCTAGTTTTTTCACAAAGCCACAAATTTACTCAGCATCGGGCTTTTCCTTCCACTCTAAGAATTTTCAGATTGCTTAGGCAGAGTGTGGGGCAAAGGCTCTCAAGTAAGAAACTGCTACAAATGACAAAATTAAAAAAAAAAAGTACTACTGTGAAATAGGAATTGAAAAATGAAGTTCTAGTAAAATTCATGTCAACATGTGGATTGGCAAAATAGAAAAAGAGAGAGAGAGAAAGTTTTATTGAGCACCTGCTCAGTGTCAGACAATTTCACAGATTTTCTCATTTATTCCTCACATGATCAAGGATTACAGGGATCACTCTCCTCATTTTTGGCAACTGAGGTAATGGAACACGCAAAAGTTGAAGTAAGTTGTCCCTGACCATGTAGCCGGTAAGCCATCGGCCTCCATTTAGACCCAGGACTTCTGACTCGGAGGCAACAGGGTTGCACTGCACCAGTTACCCCCAAACAGGGAACGATCCGGAACACTCAACTTTAAAACACAACTGGAGCCAGAAAGCCTCTGAAAAGTCATCACCTGTCAGTATAGCTTAAGTCCTGAGCTCCTGCTTTTTCCTCTGTTTCTCCCTTTTCCCTGGACTGAATGCAGCTTTGCTAGCATAATATACAGTATCTTAGGAATCAGAGACCGAAGGAGAAGTCACCTCCTCCTGGGCTCTTGGCTCTCTGCTAGCATGCAAATGCAAAGTAGAGTCTAGAGATGAAAGTCGCCCTCCTGTCCCCAGAGAGCCCTGGGGTCGAACTGAACTACTCGGCCTGCACATTTCTCACAGTAAAGTTGCATTTTCCGGCAGTGCACGAGATGACAGCATGAGTGGGAAAGAGTTTCCTCTACGACTTTGACTCTGTGAAGCCATTAGAGGATCAAGGGAAATCAAGTGTGGGCGTCCGTCTGGGTTGCTCCAGGTCACCCCGCAGAAAAGCAGGGGAAAGCCGTCAGCAAGAGCTGTTTTCTCTTGAGTCTTCCTTGTGTGACTGAGCCAGGTCCCAGGAGAGGATGTGAGCATTCTGGGCCAAGAGGGGACATCTCCACAGGCAGCAGACTGTCAAGACACATCTTAGCATATTCATCCCGAGACACACAGAGAAATTCCTGAGGAAGCTGTTAGTAAACTCTTGTTTTTCCTACACCCAGAGCTAGACCCAGAGGTGGTCCCTTTCTGAAGACTGTAAAACTTGTGATCTATGTATTTTCATCATTTGTATAAGGGAATGTGAGATTTGGAGAAATTCAACACCTGGCTCCTACGTTACAGACTTGAGAGAAGTGCTTTCCATGTTTCGGTCAGGAACGGGGCAGTATATGATTTCTTCCCTCAGTAAACAGTCACAGACAGACCTGTGAGGTGCTACCTGGACCTGAGCCCCGACAACCCACCAAAGATCTGGCCAGCAGGAGGAGAGGGAGCACAGGACTCAGAGAAGAGGGCGCTCCAGCGTCCTCAGCCACAGGTCAAGGAGGGCCACACAAGGGAATGGCTCTTCTACATAACATCTCCACGGATGGCTGGCAGTGTGCCACAAGAACCAAGGAGAGAGGGATGATGACAGGAGTCAACTTCGGTCATGTTATAGTGACAGGACATCATTTATCAAACATCGTGTACCAGGAGCTTTAACTCTGCCACCTTATTTAGTTCTTACTAATGACTACTAAACACATACTAAATTCCCACTTGTAGGGCAAAATCACCCCCATTTCAGAAATGACACATTTATAATAACCTTAGTCAATTATTAATTGCCTGCACTTAATAAGTGTAGCTTATTGGGGCAAAGCTAGATTTAAACCTGTAAAAAACCCTTCTGCCTTCAAAGCCATATCCTTTCCTGTGGGTCAGTCTACCTTCCTTTCCACTCAGTCGGTGGGACCCAACCTGGCACAGACGTGGCATGAGGTCAGGCAGGGCTACTGAGCAAAGGACTCTCCCAGGGGACATGACCCAGAGCCACCACTACAGAGCCACTGCTGAGTGAGGGATGTCGGCTTCTTCATGGTGTACACCATGTTATTTTCACAACCCGGTAAGTTAACTATCATTAGACCCATTTAATAGATGAGTAAGCTAAGATTTGGGAGGTTTGGTGATCAGACAAAGCTCTAAGTGGCTTTTAGTAACCAGGATTCCTAACCAAACTACTCTTGGAGAAAAGGGGGCTCCAAGCAAATTCCCCCATCACCCTCAGATCTAGGGCACCGTGTGTTTGCGGAGGTGGGGTTTAAGGTTCTTTCCTCACCCAGTTAACTAGCTGGTTTCATTTGCTACCTGTCCTTATGCACCATTCAAAACATCCTGACGTTCTCCTGTTAATTCCAGACACACCCAAGTTTTTCCTACCAAAATGGAAAACTAGTCTGTCGATCATTTCTCCTATTTCCCATCTTCCCAGCATCTGGCCAAATGGTGATTTCTTGAGGGAGTTTTAAATTGCTTTTACCTCTGTGTTTACCCTTAAAGCCATGTGCTGTGCGCTGAAGCACTTGGTGAGGAGTAGGCTGGCACAATGAAGTAAGTTCCCAAATTCTTTAATCCTGCCCTCCACTCTTGAGGAGCCCTCTCCAGGCCCTGGTGGCTGTGCCCCAAGGGTGAAGGACCAGACAGGCCCGGAGCAGCACAGTCTGCATGTGGTCTGTGTGGGGTCTATTTAAAGGTGTGCTGGGAATATATGTGAAAAGATACTAAATACTTTTCTTAATGTAGAAGGTAAAATTGTGACTACTGTATTTCATCTAAACTACTATTGTGAAACTTCGTTACTTCAGGCTCATTGTTGTTCCTTATGTATTTGCAGTATTCCCTAGTTCTCAGACCTCAAAAGTGATGTAACAGCCTCAGTGTGTTGCTGGAAGAGTCCTAAAATGCTATTATAATAATGCAAAGCCCATTCCCATTGTAACTCAGCCTTCCCTTCACCAAGCAAATTGGAAACTATGTGTGTTTCGTTGTTTATTTTATTCTCAGTGAACTAAAGGATTTCACAAGGGTGATTTTTGTCCCATACTCCCCAGATTTAATTAACTTGGTCGGGGGAGGCAAGGAATAAAAATGAACCCACAGACATGACAGAAAAAAGTGCTATGCTTCAATGAAAAATGATGCATTGTGTATATTATGCTCCTTCGTGTGGTCTGATTTTACCCTGTTTCTTGTCATCAAGCTATTCTGCACCTCAGTAAACTGCAGACAGGGGATGGATATGGAACCTTGTCTTGTTTTGAAGGATTTCAACAGACTTCACTGTTCCTGTGGGGGAAAAATCAGTTCTAGGGCTCTATTCCTAGCATAAAAAAATCAGCTGTGCTTCCATTTGCAATTCACTTCACTTATTCCAAATAAATTTGTAACGTTACTTTCCTTTGGACTGTTTTAACATCTGTTTAGTTCCCTCACTGATAAACAAGTAAAATCTGCATGCGTTCATTGCTGTGTCTGTATCAGAATCTTGCTTTCAGCTTTTCCTGCAAATTTTGTTGTAACAGAAATACACCCAGGTGGCTACTTGATGGTCTCACCCTTCTTCAGAGTTTAATGGACAGAACTAACATGATATTCATCTCTCACCTGCACATTCCAAATTTCTCTGAGTGTCCTTTGATCTGTCCTAACTGATCTGCTCATAATTCCTCACCCGTGTCATTTAATGTCTATTTTAACTCGCTTTTTCTCAACTACACTGTGTATTTGATGCATTAATCATTATAGGCAGGCACCATCAGGCCAGGAGGTGTCGAAGACATTTACCTGTTGGTGCCCTTTTAGGATGACAGAACTATACAATCAATGGTCTTAATTTTTTAGTGGGAAGAAAAACATCTGGTAAAGAAATAGTGCACAATATTTTAAAAGTTACTTGGGAAGTTGTCTAAATTAGTAATATAGTTCTACTGTTAGTTTCTCAAGAAATATCTAATTCTGAATGTTCTTTTAATAATAGCATGAAAATAATTCCACAGGTGAAAAGTTCCCAGTTTTTCTTTCAAAGAAAACACATCAATAAGACAAATGCTACAGTCCTTAATGAATACATTAAAGCATCATATTATTGAAGGGTTTTCAGAGTTTCAGTCTCTCATTGAAATGCAAAGAACATTCATTTAAGGCAATTTTCAGTCTGATAATTCAAAGGAGATCTAATGTTTTAAATAGCCTTTCATAGAACAGATGGAATATGTTATTGGAATAACTGAAGATTAAGAAAGAAATTCTTTGACTCCTGCACTGTATAACCAAAAATCTCACTTTAAGGCTTTTGTGTAACTGAATATTATTATTAAAATACAAATTGGGAAAAATTAATTATATCCCAAAAATTTTACAGTAGATACCAGCAGGGGTGATGCCTAATATAAACTATAAATTTTTGTTCAGTTCTTTCCCCGAATGGCAAAGAGGGCCTTCATCACCAATTTTTAAAAGAAGTTTGCTGTGATCATAATTCTTTTTCAGAAAAATAGACTGAAACTGGTGGCAAGTTTCTCATAAATCTTCATAGCCATATTGTCAGGAAATCTTTTGGCAGGAAAATACAGGTAAAGCAGACCCCTTTGCAGAACCAGCCTTGTCCCTGATACTACACGTCATTAATTAAAACAAAAATATAATTGAGAAACAAAGCAAACTGCCAAAGTAAACATGTTTCTGTCACTACTAAAAATGCCTGGATGCTAAAAAAGCCAGCAGTGGAAAAAAATTCAAACAGACTTTGCAAAAATGGGGAAAATCCATGAATCAGTCAATAGCATGAATTTTTTTAACCAAATTGCATACTCCTAAGGGCAGAGCTATAGCTTGCTGCTGTATTACATCATAAAATTTCAAATAATCTTTATTAGGGAATCACAAATAAACAAAATATTGCTTCCTGAGTTCTCTCTTCAGTTTCATCTTTATAGCTCAAATCCTTCTTTCTCCAAATTATCATACCAAGATTTTCTCAACTTTCTCCAACAGCAGGGAACTAAGCTGAGTCCCAGACAGAGAGCAAAGCACGTCACCACTCTCTCCGTATGTCTGTCACCTCTGAAGGAAGGAACAGCCCTCAGAACCAACGATGTTGGAGCAGGACTCTCTGGCAGCACCAGGTGAACCATTGGCAGAGGCCCATTGGAACCCACCAGAAACCCGGGGCAGGGTAGGGTCTCCCTCCCACTGAGTCTCAGACACCCCTTTCCTGTGAGGCACAGAGGAGTAAGGGCTGGAACTGCAGGAAGATCCCTCACCACAGTGAGCAGTGGTCAGGAAGACTGTGTTGCAAAGTACATGGCAGAAACACTGGGCAGCCCGAAGTGCAGGTACGTGGATCCCGCTGAGAGACATCTGGGGGCCGGTTTGGTGAAGCCCCTTTCTCCTCACTGGCCACACCAATGTGGACCCCAGGGAGCTTCCAAGAAGCAGAAAAACAAAGCAGACCAAAGCCACACAGCAAAGACTCTGAAAATTAAACTGTTACTGGAACCTAAACAGGCTAACTCCATGCTAAAATATAAGCTTTAAATTGGGCTCAGAGACACCTAATGTAATAGACAAAATACTTAGCATACAACTAAATATCACCTGTACTACCAAGAACCAAGAAAACCACAACTTGGAGGAATAAAAGACAATAAAGCAATATCGACAGTGATATTAATCCAACGGTGGAATTACCTGACACAGATTTTGAAATAATAAGCATAAAATGTTTCCATAATCAATTTAAAAGTCTCTTGAAACAAATGAAAAAATAAATCTTAGAAAATAAAAGTTATATTTAAAAACCAAATGAAATTATAGAACTGACATAAAAAAACAGTCATAGATACAAAACTCTACTTGATAGGCTCAGTGGTAGATCAGAGATGAGGTGGATCAAACCAATAAACTTTGAGACCGCATGTGCTTAATATGGACAACAGAGAGAAAACAGATTTGCAAAAAATGAATAGGCCAGGGAATATGGCTCAGTGGTAAAATTTTTTCCTAGCACATATAAAGCCTTGAGTTCAATCTCTAGTACCACCATAAGAAATGAATAGTTCGCCCCAGTTTCTCTGCTAACACTAAAGACCAAGTATTCACTTTATTGGAGTCCTGAAAGAAAAGAAAAGTGTAGGGGTGAATGTGTATGTAGAGTTATTGTAGCTGAGCTCTTTGCAAGTCTGTCAAAGCCAAAAAATTCTAAATAATATTGTTAAAGTGTTGAAAGAAAAGAATTTTCAGCCAGAATTCTATACCCAGCAAAATTATCCTTCTTAAATGAAAGGGAAATAAAAATATCCTCAGATGCAGCAAACTAAAAGTCTGTCATTAGTAGGCCCACCCTTAAGTATTGTTCAAAGAAAGTATTTCAACAGAAATTAGATGATAGAAACTAGATGATAGAATTAGTGTTTTGGAGACTCAGGAAGGAAAGAGATACAATGGAAGTGTGTGCATGAACATGTACAATAGACAGATCTTTTTGTGAGTTTTAGAAATTTGTTGATAACTGAATGCAGGTCCCAATACTTTCTGCCTCATGAGAAAATTATATCTAAAAGAAGATAAAGAAATCTTCAGGGAAGTAAGCTTTCCACATTTCACTGAAAATCATAAAATAGTGATAACAGTCACACATGTATATTGTAAAACCCAAAACAATCACTACAAAAACTATTTAAAGAGACACACTAAAAAATACATACTCTTGGTAAAAAAAAAAAAATTAAAAACTAACAATAAATCAAATTGGAATCCTAAAACATATCAAGTAACCAAGAGAAAAGGAAAAAAGAAAAAAACCACAGAGGGTCAAGAACTGAAAAACAATAAGAAAATGGTACTTGCAAGTCTTAATATGCCAATAGTCACCTTACATGTAAGTTGCCTAAATACTCTAATCAAAACGTATAAATTAGCAGAATGCATAAAGAAACATTACCTGACCATGGGTATCTTCAGTTGCCTCAACATCTGGAATCAATTCAAAACATTCACTTTTCAAGGTCATTTTGACTTTGGTGAAAACTCAGAAATCACACCATATGTGATACATCGAATTAGGTGGACAGTGAAACTCTGTAGTGTTTCTACAAAACAGCCCTTCTGTTGGATGACACTAGGCAGAAGCAGTCACACATTTTTGATGACACTCATGAAAGAGGACTTCCAAAGCTGCTTTAGAAACTGGTAAGAAAGATGGGATAAGTGTATTTGAAGTGAGAGGAAGTATTTTGAGGGGGACTAAAGGCAATGTCTTTTATTCCAATAATTTTTTTATTTAAATATTCACTATATCTGTTGATCACCCCTTACATGATGCTTATCAAAAAATTCTTCGCATAGACAATGACATAAAAAAATTAAAAGTGAAGGATAAAAATATGTATACCATATAAATACTAATTTTTAAAGCCAGTAGTACCTCATGAATATGATTAAGTAGATTTCAGAGCAAAGGAATTCTCAGAGGCAAAAAGAGATACTGGTTATTGATAAAATATCAACACGCTGGGAAGAAAGAGTGGTCCTAATTGTGTGTACAACAAACAACAGAGCCTCAAAATAATGAAGCAACATCTAGAAGAACTGAAAGGAGGAATATACAACTCCACGATCTCAGTTGAGTTTCAGCAGCCCCATCTCAACAGCCGAAAGTGCTATGAGACAGAATTTCAGTGAAAATACAGAGGATTTGAAGGGCGAAGTTGACCAACAGGACTTGAATGACATACATAGTGCATTCTACGTAACGACCATAGAACACAATTTTTCAAGTGTATCTGGTATACTTATCAAGCTAGTCCATGTATTGGGCAATCAACATCAATGCATTTAGGAAAATTAAAATCATACAGAGTGTGTTTCCTAAGCACAGTGGAATAAAACCAGAATCCAGTAACAAAGAGAGAAGGAAAACGCCTAATAAACTTCTAAATTAATTCATGGGTCTCAAAAAAAAAAAAAAAACAAAGAAAGAAATCTCATAGGAAACTTAAGAAAAATGAAAGCATACAACAGAATGAAAACAAAAAAACACAATATATCAAAACATGTAGAACATGGTTAAAGTAGTTATAAGAAGAAGATTTATAACACTAAATGCTTAGATTAGAAATGAGGAGTAATTGGGGAAGCTAAGGCAAGGGGTTAGCAAGTTTGATCTTGGCATGGACAACCTAGTGACTTAGCGAGACCCTGTCTCAAAATAAAAAATAAAAAGGGCTAGCAATGCAGCTCAGTGCAAAGGCCCTGGGTTCAATTCCTAGTACAGAAGGAAGGAAGGAAGGAAGGAAGGAAGGAAGAAAGAAAGGAAGAAAGGAAGGAAGGAAGGAAGGAAGGAAGGAAGGAAGGAAGGAAGGAAGTCACATAGGTAGGTATAAATCCCTACCTCAAGAAACTAGAAAAAAAGAACAAAATAAATGTAAAGAAACAAGGAAGAAAGAAATACTATAAGAGCAGAACTCAATGAAGTTGAAAATTGAAAAATAAATAAAATGCTAACTCTATAAAAATATAATTGAAAAACATACATCGAGACTGACAAAAATAGTGAAGACACAAATCTATTAAGAAAGAAATCACTAAAAAGGTAGTAAGGGGCCTGAGAATATAACTCAGTGGTAAAGAACTTGTCTGGTATGCATGGATTCATGGGTTTGAGTCCCAGCACTTGGACAGGGGATAATAAAGGAATACTATGAACAAATGTACACTGTATAACTCAGAAGAAAGGGACTGATTCCTTGAAAACCACAAACTGCCAAAATTTAACTAAGACAAAAAAGACAATCTAAATAATCCTATAACCATTAAAAACATGGAATACATAATTCTTAAACTGCTTTAAAGAAGAAATCTCTAGGACAAATGGACAACTTCACAAAACATTTAAGGAAAAAAATAAAACTAATCTTACATAATCTCTTCCAGAGAATTAAATTGGACAGAACATGTCCTATATTGTTATTAATATCAGTATGATCCTGAAACCAAAGTCACACAAAGACAATTATGTACCAATACATGTTCTTGGTAAAAATTTAAAAAAAAAGTATATACATATGATAACTTAAATACAAAACTCCTCAATAAAATGTGAGTAAACAGAACCCAACAATGTATATAAAGTATCAATAGGATGTGGTCAAGAAAATACAGTAAACATTTAAAATTTTTAAAATTTATTACAGTAAAAATCACATTGCCATTAATCTGCCTCAAAATACTCCCTGCTAACTTCCACTATTTTTGCCCCATTATTCTTGCCCCTTTCTGAAGCAGTTCTGGAAATCCTCATTTGTGGGTGTGTTTAGTTGCACTCTCATGGCTGTTCTGGGGTCCTGATTTTCTTTCACAGTCATTTTGACTTTGAATAATAACCAGAAGTCACACCAGATGACTGATGACACGCTGGTGTCTGATGACACGCTGTTTTTATTTGAAAAAAATTATCATAAATATTTTAAATCCCTCTTTAATAAATGGCCCTGGGAAAACTGACTTTCCACATGCCAAAGATTAAACCTAGACCCATATCTCTCACCATGTACTAAACTAAAATTGAAATAGATCAAAGATCTAAATATTAAAACAGAAATACTAAATCTGCTGGAAGATAGAATAGGTAGAACTCTTGAAGACATGGGTATAGATAAAGAATTTATGAACAAAACTATGATCAGCTAGGAAATATTACAAAAAATCAACAACTGAGATCTCATCATATTAAAAAGTTTTTGCATATCAAAAGAAACCACCAACAGAATGAAGAGATAACCCACAAAATGGAGAAAAAAATTTGCCAGCTGTTTCTCAAAGGACTAATATCTAGAATATATAAAGAACTCAAAAATATCAGACCTCCCCCCAAATTTAAAGACCCAATCCAAAAATGGGCATCTGAAATGAATACACACTTCTCAAATGAAGAGGTACAAATGGCAAATAAATATAAGAACAAATGTTTAACATCTTTGGTCATTCGAGAGATGCAAATTAAAACAACAGTGAGATTCCATCTCACTCCAGAAAGAATGGCTATTATCAAGAAATCAACCAATTACAAATGCTGCTAAGGTGGTGGAGGAAAAGGAACACTTCTCCACTGTTGGTGGGAATGTAGATTGATGAAACCACTATGGAAATCAGTGTGGAGACTCCTCAAAATACTAAAACTAGAGGTTCCATTTGACCCAGCTATTCCCCTTCTTGGTATCTTCCCAAAAGAATTGCAAGCATCATACCACAGAAATATATGCACAGCCACGTTTATAGCAGCACAGTTTGTTACAGCTAAATCTTGGAAACAAACCAAATGCCCATCAATGGATGAATGAATAAAGATGTAGCTTTTTATACAATGGAGTGCTACTGCCATAAAGAAGGATAAATCTGAGACATTTCAAAGTAAATGGATGAACCTCAAAACCAAACTCTTAAGTGAAATAAATCATACACACATATTTAACTATTGTTTCTCTGCTGTGAGAAACTGAAAGAGTAAATAAAGACCAAAATATATAATAGATACTGGGTAGTAGGAAGAAAACATTCAAATGGGAAGTGAGATAAGGGAAAGGGGAGGGGGAAAGGAAAGAAAAGAAAAGTAAAAAAGAAATAATAGAAGAAAAATGGAAATGAAGCTTTTGTAAATAAGGAGGGGAAGGGGGGTTGAAGGGAGGGGAGGGGATTGGGGAAAAAAAAGAATCAAGATTTATCATGTACAGGTACAAATTCTATTTGATGCACATTGTCTTTATGTATATCTAAAGTATACCAGTAAAATTAATTTTTAAAAATTTTGAATTGATTCACAACATCAAGGCAACCATGAAAAGACCCTCATGAAAAAGCACTCCCAGAAATGCTTCAGAAAGCGGCAAGAACAGTGGGATATGCGTGTTTGAAGTTAGGGGGAGTATTCTGAGGGAGATTAATGGCAATGTGTCTTTTACTGTAATACATTTTTTTTTTATTTTTAGTTTTAAAATCCACCATACTTTTAAATTAAACCTCATACACCATAACCAAGATAGATTATTGCAGGTGGGTAGGGTTAGCTCAGAGTTTGAAATAAAGTCAAATATTCCACCCTATCAACAAGAAAATAAGTCATATTAATTGATACAGAAAAGGCATCTGACACAGTTCTGTACCCTTTCATGATACAAATAGAAAACACAAATACAGGGAAATTACCTCAAATTGATAAAAAGTGTCTAGCATCTATAAAAATACCTGACAGTTAATATCATACTTAATGGTGAAACATTGAATGCATTCCTCCTAAGAGTTAACGTGAATATCTATTTATTCAACACAGTACCAGAAGTATTAGCCCCAGAAAAAGCAAGACAAAGAAAAGGCATAAAAATCAGAAGGGAAGAATGACTGCTTTGTAGAAAATCCCAAAGAATTTACACAGAAAACTCCTAGCATAACAAACTCAGTAAGCTTTCAGGATACAACGTGGGCCTGCTAAAATTGCTTGTGTTTCTACACACTAACAATGAACATGTAGTGTCTGAAAACACATTCCTAGGCCAGCACAGTTTTTGGTTTTGTTTTTTTTTTTTGTGGTGCCAGGGATCGAACTCAGGCCCTTGTGCTTGCAAGCCAAGCACTCTAATCACTGAGCTAAATCCCCAGCCCAGCACAGTGATTATGGTTATAACCCCAGCTGCTCAGGAGGCTGAAGCAGGATGGCAAGTTCAAGGCCCACCTGAGCAATTCAGCAAGGCCCTGTCTCAAAATATAAAAAGGGTTGGGGATATATCTCAGTAGTAGAGAGCACCCAGTTCAATTCCCAGTAGCACAAAAATAAACAAAGTAAGATAAAATACATCACCATTTATTACCACACCAAGAAAATGAAATATTTAAATATATAACTGACAAATCATATACAAGAGCTCTGGGCTGTAAATTACAAAATGCTGATAAAATAAATACAAGAAGACATAAACACCTAAACCATGTTCATAGATTGGAAATTTAACATTAATAACAAAGTCAAGTTTCTTCAAATAGGTCTCCAGGATAAATACAATTCCTCTGCAAACCCAACAAGGATTTTTCTTTTCATATAGATATAGACAGAATTATTCTAATGATTGTATGGAAAGACACAGGTAAAGGTTAAATAATCTTGAAAAAGAAGAATAAAGCAGCAGATGTATGCTACACAGTATTAAGTCCTACGATGTAGCAGCAGTAAGCGAGGCGGTGTGGTTCCAGTGCAGGTACAGGCTGGTTTTTTCCAGGGTGCAAAAGTATTACAAACAAGGCTAGACTTTCAAGAAACAGTAATGGTGCGTTTGGACATCTGCTGTGTGCACGGTGGGGGAGAGAGCACAAAATTTAATTCAAAAGAAGATGTAAGAGCAAATCTTTAAGATCTAAGACTAGGTAAAGTGTTCTAGATTTGAGACCCAAATCACATCCATAAAAGGAAATATGGATAAATTGGACCCCATCAAAATAAAAACCTTTTGCTCCATAAGAGACCCTTACGAAAAGGAATAGCAAAATCAGCTTCAGACTGAGAAAATGTTGGCAAGCCACAGACCTGACAAAGGACTGGTACCTAGAATATGTAAAGAAGGCTCAAAACTCGCCCCTTTAAAACATCAATTAGAAAATGAGCAGAAGCCATGAAGAGATACTTCACTGAAGAGGATATATATATGGTAAACGAGCACAGGAGACGATGCTGAACATCATTAGACATTGGGGAACTAAAACTTAAAACCACAATGCTGTCCTATCATTATCAGAATGATTAAAATGAAAAAACTGCTGGCAAAGATACAGAAAAATAGACTTATTCATACATTGTTGGTGGGAATATCACCAAGGGACAGCCACTCCAGAAAGCGGTTTGGCAGCCTATAAAATTAAACATTAAGCTGGTGTATAAACCAGTAACAGTACTTGTAGATTTTATTCCAGAGAAATGAAAAATATATTCACCTGAAAATCTGTACACAAATGTTCACAGCTTTATTTGGAAAAGATGCACCCTGGAGTCAACCCCGATCCTCCTCAGCAGGTACCCAGCTAAACAAATTGTGGTCCAGCTGTACCATGGACTACTCCTCAGCAGTGGAAAGAAAGAAACCTACTGATACAAGCAACAACTATATGGCGAAGTATGCTGAGTGAAAAAAACTCAATCGTAAAAGTTCACTTTGTCTAATTTGATTGCTACAATATTGTCCAAATGTCAAAAATTTAGTAATGAGAAACAGATTTGCAGAAACAAGGATTGGCACAGAAGGGGGAAGGGAGCATGGGTAAGAGCGAAGTGGGAATGCACAGTTACGTTTGGGCACCCAGAGGGAGCCTGCTGGGCTGGAACTGTAGTAGTGTCCTGATTATGCCCATGTGCGTACATCATAAAGTGACACAGCACAAATAAACACACACAATTGAGTGCTTGACACTTGCCTAGCACAGACAAGCCCTGGGTTTTAACCCCAGAATCACATACACATGCACGCGCACGCACGCGCACACACACACACACAGGTGGATTGAATTAACATCCTGGTTATAATATTAGTTTTGTAAAATGTTGCCCCTGTAAGACATGGGATGTCTCTACTTTTCTTTTTATAACTACATGTGGACCTACTGCTATCTCAATAAAATTTCAAGCACAGACAAACACAGTGCCTAGGAATGGGGTCCATGCTCTGAGTTGGACTTCTGTTTCGCTCAAAACCACTCCCCTCTAAAAGCAAACAAACAAAATGAAAGCAAAAACAAAACAAACAGACTCCTGGTCATGCCTCCACGGGCCCACAGACAGGCGGGATGATGTGCCTGGCATGCAGCACCTGTCACATGTGTCCTCCTTGAGTCCCACCGTGAGCAGATGCTCAGAGGGGACCGTGCAGGTGCAAACCAGGGTCCACAGCTTGACCAAGCCCTCGGGATCGATAAGCTCCCCTGACACGAGGTGTATGTTTGGAATGGATTTGGAGATCTTCATAGCTTTTGCTTTGTTTTATTTTGTTCCCTTTATCCCCCTGGTACACGGGGCCTTCACAAGGAACAATGTTCCCAGCCCTTTTTGGTTTTCTTTTTTGTTGTTGTTGTTTTGGGGTTTTTTTTCCACTTTTTATTTTGAGACAGTGTCTGGCTAAGTCACTAAGTTGCCTGGGCTGGGCTCAGACTTAACAGTCTTCCTGCCTCAGTCTTCCAGAATGTGGGACTACAGGCACACAGCACTATGGCTGGACTGTGTGTTTTTTACAAGATAGAAAAGCAAAGGGGGAAAAAAGCAAACCTCGGGACAGAAACCTTCCTCCACAACTGTTTGCCAAGTAACTCCTGCAGGCACCAGTCTGGGCTCTAATATATATTATCTAATTGAACCTCCTGCAACCCAGAGAAGTAGATATTGTTGTCTTCATATTAGAAATGAGGAAATGGAGGGTCATGATGGTTCGCTAACCAAGTACAATATGTATTACGCATGTAGCAAACTACATAGAACCTGCTGCCTGTTTCCATGGTACCTATTTCAAAACTCAATAATGTGAAAGTCAGGGACAATTGAACTGAAGACTCCTAAGCTCCTTGCTGGTTCTCTGTGAGCCAGAACACTATAGTGATCCTAGAAAATTACTGAAAATTCCTACATCTTCGTTTTTCCACATGTAGAAGGAGCCCAGAACCCAGGAACCACTGCCCTTGGAAGGGGCAGGAGTTTGCTCTAACAAACCTCATTGTGACTGGTCTGGTCCTGCCTCCTTATCAATCCACCAAGCAGATTCCCACCAACAGACAGTTTGCCTACTCAGATCTTGGGTCTGTCCATGAGTCTTGGCCCAAAATTCTGGCAAAGTAACGGTCAGCAGTAAGAAAAGTTGCCCCCTGAGGACCTGTTCATGGGCCGGTAATCTCCCAGTGTAAATCAGGGCTGGCTGTGCAGACCCCTTCCTTACTGCAAAGATGACTGTGAAATTCAGTGATGAACCAGAGTTCTTTCTACCTAAAAGTTCTCCCAAAGTCCAACCACTGTCTGCAGGAGAAGGCTTAAATGCTTTGACAAATCTGCACAGGAAGCTGCACCACTGAAATCTTACACCCACAGCCCCTGCGGCTCTTTCCAAGCCAGCTCACAACCTGCATATTGGCCAAATACTGTTCTCAGATATGCACACAGGCTCCTCCCAATTTCCATTTAAAGACTTTTGCAAAACTAATCCCTCCTGAGGGTTCGGGACACTCTGCCAGTATCTGAGGATGATGCTGCCAGTAGAAATTTCTAGACGCGCCGGTTTAAATGGGTTGTAACTGAACTGGAAACACATCTATATTTCATTTTAATTGTCAGTGATGACAACACAAGCTCTGCCATCATTTTGAATTCTCCCTCTCTACCATCTATGTCAAAGCAACTTTGTCATGGTTTAGCTAGCTGATGTCTACCTTCATGGACACTCAGAACTAGAAAGCCTTAAGGTCTTGTCCGCTGCCACAGAAGGAAGTCAAGCAACACAGTTATCTGGGCAGAGACCCCAGCCCGCGTGGACACAGTACAGCGGACGGCTGGAGGAGGACAATAGTCCTTCAAAAACAGAAGAAGGAGCGCGCAGGAAGCCTGCGCTCCCTGCCCCTTCGGCAGAGCCTTTTGGGGAACCCAGGATGGAAATACGGGTTCTTGGCTAGTGGTCGGTGACAAAAAGCAAAGACCTGGCAGAACCAGCAGTTGACTTCCCCCTGGGAAAATCAGTCTGCCCCTTTTCAGGCCCTGGTGGGGCGGGGGACTCACAGCTTGGTGCACAGAAACTCACACACGCCTTTAGCACCACTCACAGAAAGAGCATCTTGTTTCCAATTTGGCTGTAGATAATGAAATTAGCCCCCAAATTACCATAAAGTGGAACAAGTAAACACAAAAGCAGGAGCTGGGTTTTCGGGGCCCCCACCCCACCCCGACCCAGCAGAGTAACGGCTATGGCTTTGGAGCTGTTTAAATTCAAAGCAATGCTTCTGTTTTTCTAAGTCGCTGTGTTGACCCCAAGCAGATAAAGAACACTCAATGACACATTCAGCAGAGCGGCTCTGTTCTCGCAGGGCCGCTCTGTTTACATCAGGAAATCCAGCCCGGGCGGGGACAGGGGTGGCCGGCGGGGGCGGCCCGGGCGCCGGCCTCCCTCGCGCTGCCGCCGCGCTGCGCTGGCTGGGCCGCGCTGGCCCCTGGCGCTCGGCAGCTGACTCCATCCAGATGTGCCGCGGCTCCAGAGTGGCTGCCGCGCGCAGTAAATGGGCATCGGAGGCTCGTCAATCTGGGCCAGAGCAATTGCGGTCTCGCGGGCCGCCCCACTGGCACACGGAAACGTGCGCTCCGGAGGGGCCGCGGGGCCCCGGGCAGGGGGCGCCCCGGGCGGGCGGGGCGGGGGCGCTAATGATCGACCCGGGAAAGGTTCCTAATACATTTGTACATTTCCTTGTAAATGTTTTACACTTTGAAAGAAAGGGGGAATGCTGTATATCATTTGGAAATGTTGGCTGTCTATAGGTCCCTGTGGATATTACTGGGTTAGTACGACTTGTAACCAGAGCAAGAGAAACGTTTTAAAAAAAAAAAAAAAAAGCTGGGAAACACTGCCAATTAGTCATTACAGGGAGATTGTAAAAACAAGAGAAAGAAAAAGAGGAGGGAGGAAGAGGAATCAAAGAAGAAAATGCCCCGGGAAAAAAATTAAAAGAAACTAGATGCGTCTGTGTGGTGTTTCAGAGCGGAGCAGGGAAGCGAAACAGCTGTGGGCCTTCTCATCAGGAGCCCCCGAGAACCAGCGCCATCCCCGGGCGGCCCGGGCCTGTGATTCTGTGATTCCCCAAACGATATCTTATTTGCTGTCCCTGTAAAATCCAAGCTGGGTCAGAGGCCAGCCAGTGTGCTTTGGAGCCGGACCCAATTTTGCAAAATCCAAGTTAGACATTTATTTCTGATCGCCTGCCGCCTCCACAGACGGTGCTAGCCCGTCTGTAATAAAAGAAGACGGGAACTGGTTTGTTTTTTTTTATATAATCCCAAATTCCTACCAACCAGCCACGTGCTTCAAACCGACTGTGCCCATCGTTGCTAAAAACTGCTTTTAATTTTACAGTAATTCTTAGGATTGAAATCTTTTATTTTTTCTTTTTCTAGACTCCAGAATCGAAGAACACGTAACATCGAAATCCGAAATGGATCCTTCTTGAATAACTTTATTGACCCATTTTAGGGCACAGAGAAATGTGGTGTATGGCAACGTTGGAGTTGCAGCAGAAGCCCAGGCTGGGCCGTAGGTCTTCCAGGGAAGTACTGGGCTAGCTCGCAGCCTTCAGCTTCCTCTGGGACTGCTCTCCAGGGGCTGGGAGGCAGCTCTTGCAGAGGCGGCACACAGCCAGGCCTTTTCAGCCCACAGTGATTTTGGTCCCCACCTCCTCTGAGTCAGGAGGACCGCCACATGTGTCTCAGATCCAGACCCTGGCAAGGGTACAACTCGCTAATCAGCTGGGGTCCTTCCTGGTGTCTGGCCACAAGTCAGCAGATGCACAACTCAGCTTTACCAGGACAGAATATCTTGCATAAGATCTGTTTCAAAAACAATTATATGAGCAAATTATCTTGGCTTCTAGAAACAGATTTTTAAAATCTAGTAGCAAGATCTCAGAAAATGATTAAACCGCAAACGCTATTTTAAAAGAGCATTAAGCCAGAGAAGAGATGAAGAATTCTTATAGAACCATCAAGAACACGTCCTATTCCCTGAGTCCAGAACTTCTTCACATGTGTGCTCTGGGGTGGAGAGTGTGTTTCTCGGGGATCATCTCAGAAATTCGAAGGCAAGACTTATTTACATCTGGGCCTTCCTCAGAGATAGGAGCTAACATAGCGAAAGTTCCTTATCTGGCAATGACTTTTACCTTCATGAACAGAGCTTGGAAGTTTGCCTATGGAAAGGCTGTAATCAGAGACTAATTGGAGAATCCCTGTGACCTGGGACCCTGACTATCTACCTGCATCGCCCACAACCTGGGCCAGCTCGACTAACGACAGGGTCCACAAATGATTAGTCTTCTGAACTAAAGCCTTGAAGACAGCATCACGTTGTTACTGGCAAGACTGTTCTAGTTAATACTATTTCTGTGTTGGTTCTTTCTGCGGGGAGCTCACTGTCCCCCGTCTCTGGCTCTTCCCCAAACCCTGTCTGACCAGCTCGCCTCTTTCCTTCAGTGCAGCCATGTCACATCTTTCGCATAGTTCTGGTTGAACCCTACAGCCGAAACCCTTGGTCTTCCATCTTTTCACTACATGTTGTGTTCTTCAGCAGTTGTCTTCTACCAGCAGTTTATACTAATGATTTGGGGATCCACAGTTGTAAACTAGATGTTTTTCTCAAGTTCTGGGTGCTTTCTTCCAGATACTAGACATATTCACTTGAATTTCACACCACCTTTTGAATGAACTACATTGGCAAGGAAATATATCTTCTTCCTTCCTGAATTAGATTGGCATGACCCCCTTATCTCTCCAATGTCTCCAGAAGATGACATCACTCTCCCCGTCACAGGCACCGTATGTGCCCTGAGTTTCTCTTTAACTCATTCCTCTCTCTCATCACTCTTGTTCCAATTTCTATACCACCTCTGTAGGGCAGGCCTTGTCTCCTGCTCTGAAGATACAATGGTGAATAAGCTGGCCTGCAGCTGCCCACCTACAGCCACCCAGGCACCTGGCCACCTACCCATCACACAGTTTCTTGGTGTAGTGTGATGCCCTTGCTCAAAACTTTCAGGTCTTTCACCTTTGCCTCATGAACAAGCTTGTGCTTTCTGACCTCGAACCCCTCCGTGACTGATGCTCACCTCCTCTTCCACTGCAGCCATCAGCTCCCAGCTGCCCTCATGCTTAGGGTTCCTCTGAGGAGCCTTTGTTTCCTTTTCCCCTGCGTGCTGTGGGAACTCTACTGCCAGCCTGGAGATGCACGCTTGCTACTGGTCTCAGCTCATCAAAGGAGGTTTAAACTCTTCACTCCTCTCTAGAGGTAAATCCTAACCACACCCTAAACCCAAATCAAGTCTATAGTCCTTCAAGGAAGATGAGCCCCCACAGTGACCTCAGTGGCCCCAGTGAGATCCTGTCCACACCCCATGTGGCCGATGACCAGTTTATCTCCAGTGCTGCCTCTGTCGCCCAGCTTTCAAGTCTACAAAATGTCTCATAGGCACTTCTAACCCTAAAGTACTAAAATCAAACGTCATCTTTCCTCTCGAAGTCTCTTCAGTCTTTTGTCCCTTTGCTAACTGGTTAATGCCATGTTCCGACCTCCTCCTATTCAAGTCACAACTTGGGACTTCTCTTCCACTCCAAAGTCCAGTGAGCAATCCAGTCCTGTCCCTCCATGTCTTAGACAGTACTTGATGACTTGAGCATGTCCCCTAAAGGTTCACATGTTGGAAGCTTGGTCCCCTGGGTGGTAACCTGAGAAGTGGTGGAGTCTTTAAGAGGTGGACCCTAGTGGGAGGTCGTCATGTCACTGGGGGCACTACCTGCAGAGAGATTAATGTAGTTTTCGTGGGACCCAGTTAGTACCTGAGAGAGAGTTGTGATGAAAGAGTGTGACTGGGCCCTCCCTGTACCCTGGCTTCTGCTTCACCCTGGATCTCTCCTTCTTGCACACACGTCTGCCATGCTGCCATCCACCATGATGCAATGCAGCCAGGGGCCGAAGGCAGAGCCAGCACCATGCTGTTTGGACTTTAATCCTCCAGAAATGTGAGCTAAGTAAACATGTTTGTTATATATATGGTATCCAGCCTGCTATATTTTGTTGTAGGATTGAAAGGCAGATTAATATAGCACTTATGGCTATACCTTCCTCTACATTTCAGGACTTCATGGATAGGGCTAGATTGGCAAGTATGTTTCCAGGCCAGTGACCTCTGGCACCTTTACCAAACTGTCCATCTAGACCACCCCTCGGCTTTCTCCACCTTTCCCAGTGCACTGGATCTACCGCCTGGCTCCCCTAGGCCGGTTTCTGTTCAGTTTCCAGTAGCAAGGCAACTGCAGGTTGGGGGCCCGCATCTCCCTATACTCACCCTGGATCCTGCACCATTCTGGCTGCTTTTCCTGACCGGCTCACATCTCAGTAAACAGTCTCTTGATTTTTCTCTCATTATACTACCCAATTTGAGTGTTTTCTGCCAGGAAAATTGATAATACTGACAGATACAAATGTCTCTGTCCTAAAAATCGTAAAACTTTATGTCCTCAGCACCTATCCCAACTCCTGACACAGAGAAATTTGCTGAATGTGCTAGTGAACAAATGAATGAACGCTCATGGTTTGACCTTTAGGTCTTTAATATACTTTCATAATAATTTGGTTATATAAGGTTTTTTAGGTACATGCCACAGAACATCTAATGATGCGCCTTACACAGAATAGGTGCTCAGTAACTACTTGTTAAATAAAGCTGAGGTTCAAAGGGATTGCGTATAATCTCTTTGGCAGAAAGACATTGGAAAACAGGAATACGCTGCAGTGCAAAGATGTCTACACGGAGACCATGCAGTAACTAACCCTGACTCTTCAGTCACTCGAACGCTTATCTACCAGTTCATTAACTGAAACAGTGAGATTCTACTCCCCGTGTCTGACACCTTGAAGTAACACACTCACATGCTGGTGTCATTCAAGAATTATGCTGAAAGCAATGAGCTTTGGCTCTCTCTAGCTACAAAAAGACCCACTACAGGAAATCTGATGCAATCCTAACTCTAACAGTGTCCTAAAAACACAGTGTTAAGAGAGTCAGTGCTCATATACCCCTTCCATTTACAGCATGACAAACACAGGGGGATAGTGGGCACAAGGTCCAGAGCACTCTCTTTCCCTGTTTGAAGGGCCAGAGACAATGCCTTCCCTTGAAGGACCAACATTCTGGCCCTTCCTTAAGTCATTCCCAATGATAGCGTCGTGTTACTAACATCCAGCTCCACCATCCCACAGTGACAGAAAGAGGCTGCCAAGCCTGCAAGAGCCCAGGGAGAGTTAGTACCGCCGCAGTGCGGGGGCCACAGCGGCAGATCACTCAGAGGGACCTTCCCTTGCATGGTCTTCTCAAGTCAGTGAGCTTCAGAACAATAAACGAGTCAACAGGTTAATAGTTCCTGCTCTGCTCACCCCCTCCCTGCCCTCAACAATGCTGCTATCTGTTCATTTAGAAGGCTATTCTCCCTGTTTAACATGAACATTACCTGGAATGATACGAGCTTGGAGAAACAGCACAGATGACATGCTTGAGGCCCAAGGGCTATTAATAAAAGAAAAACTGTAAATGGAAGTGAGGCTTAGTAAAGCACACAGCCCTGAAGTTTTGGCTTACAAAGCAAAGCAAAAAGGGAAAAAAAGAAAGAAAAAAGACTGGTGGGTGGGGGAGTTTCCTGAATCCAAGAGTAAAATCTGGCAGAAAGTATTCTATACAGCCTTTTTTGGTTTTAATCCACATGACATCACAATTTATGAATTTTCCTGTGATTGGATTTGAATGAACTTGTAGATTCAAAACAAAATTCATTTGAAACAAACTCCCCAAAGTAAATCTATCTTTCCCTCCACAGTTCAGGGCATTTCCTAACCACTTTTTTCTGTGCTGGATATGAAGCGAATTGCAAGGCCCAACCAGGACTCACAGAGCCAAATCCAAACCACACAAACACACACACACACACACACACACAGAAACACAGACACACCTACACACATACCTAGAAACACAGACACACACATGTAGACACACAGATATACACACACAGAAACACACAGGAGTACACAGACACACTCATACACACACAGAGACAGACACACGACACACACACACACACACACGTCAAGTCACAGTGGCGGTGGCGGAGATAGTCAGAGGTGCACTGGACTGCAGTCCACTCTGTCTGGGTGAATCAACCATCTTTCTCTGCTTCTCCTCATTCCTGTGATCTTAATTCCACACCTTACGGATAAAGAGGAAGACTTAGCCCTACCACACAAACATGCTGTGGGCTTCCTAGAAACCAGGGCAGGAGAAAGGAAAAGCACACAGCAATCCTGATGCAAAAGTTAATATATCCTACCTGTTCTAAGCCCTCCATCTGTTTTGTGGAATTTACATCTAAAGAAGTGGGGATGATAATGTGTAAGGATCTGATATACATAGTCATTACAGGCTTTTTTTAACAGTGAAAAACAACGTCCGACATGCCTCTGGATATACAAGACCATTCCAAAGAAACCTGAATTAACTATCATTGTTGCTATTTTAAAGGCCACCTGTACCAGAATGTGCTGACGTGTATACTTAGTCTATATTTTACTATACAGATAAGCCCATCGGCAGTGCTTTCTTCCCTCCCTACTCCATGCATGCCCAGCCTGGGCCCTACAATCTCTCTCTCCGATCACCCTGTGAAAACTGTGAGCACTCCAATCTTTTAACACAGAAGTTCTCGATTATGGGTGGCGCCTCATCCTTAAGGGGCATTTAGCAATGTCTAGACACTTTTTTGGTTGTTGTGACTATTGGGTGTGGGTGTTTCTAGCATCAAACGAGTATCAACCAGAGGTGCCTCTGAGGTCCTAGAATGCACAACACAGAATGATCTGGCCCCAAGCCTTAGTGGTTCCAAGGCTGAGAATCCCTGATTTAACATATAAACCTATCCTTTGTGCTTAGAGAATATCCCAACGCAGCTGTCCCACGGTGTCCTCTGACTTCATAGCTACCAAGACGAGAGCCACCGTGGAATCCACAGCCGCCTGGCAGGAAAACCCCGCAATCAAGCCTGCTAACCAGAACGAGAAGTCGGCGTGCACTACACAAGGCAAGGGCAAGGGCCCAAACCTCCGGCAAAAATAAATTGAAATAAAAATCAATGTCACCCTCAGACCACGGTACCCTCTGCCAAGCAGTTAGTGAGAATTACAGGCATACAATTTCAAGAAAAATATTTTATCTTGGTGAGTTCTGCACAAGAAAAAAAAAGGAAAGCATTTTACCCATTATGCAGTAGCACTCTTCATTTGTGGTCTGCATTTGATTTCCTTGAGTAAGATGTGGAGACTTCAGAATTAATGTCGGGATAAGTGACAGCTATTGTAAATGGCAGTTATCGGAGGGAGTTACTCATACAGTTCACCAGTATCTTCCTGGACCCAGGTTTGAGGAAGCCTCAGGGGCCTTTCTACCCCCCAAAAGGGCAAAGCTTCATCCTTGGGAGAGAAAGCAAGCTTCCTGCAGAACCCTCATGCTGCAGACTGTCGTGAGCTCGCAACAAGTATGGTGTTTAAGAGAAAAACTTGTGACTGAGCTGCCTAACAGTGTGACCCTGAGCAAGTCATTTTACTTCTAAACAGCAGTTTCCTCACCTACTAGCTTTGGAGGACTGGGCATGTTACAAACAAAGAAACTTAATCCCAGGGTCTTTAAGCAGTCACCCAAGGTTATAGAGAAGGAGGGCGTAAAGGTTTGAATTGGGCTGCCTGTTAACAGTACACTCAAGTATTAGTTAAGGTTTTGCTGCCAGATGGAGAGTCTTAGAGCACTGTTTCCAGGTTCTTGGTATCCCAAAGAAAGAACTGATAAGGACACTCAGAAGGAATAACAAGAATAAGACTTATCAAAAGTGAAAGAAGCAAAAGTAGACTCCACAGGGTGGGCACAGGCCAGTGAGCAGAGCTCACAGCACTAACAGGGGCGAGCAGGGTGTGTCTGAGAAGATCTGAGAGGATCTGAGCTGAAGACTGACAGGTGTCATGGTCCGATGGCTCCCTGACTCAGCCCACCTGTCCCTGAAGAGGGAGTTTTTGACTACACAAGGCTTTTACAGGAAACCTCTGAAGCCCCTGGGGTGAGGGGTGGGAGCAAAACCACAAAGTAGATAGGGCTAAATGTGGGCCAGGGTCATCTATTTTTGGTTTTGTAAATACTTGGGATCTCCAGGGGACAAGATGACCTTTATCTGTTGGTTTCTTGATGTTTTGAACTAATCGTCCTTGCTCTGTCTGGTTTCTCGGTTTTTGCCCCCATGGCTTTCTGTTGGTTCCCTGTCCTTGTAACACCTTCTATCTCAGTTTCTGGTTGGAGAAAATGACATGACCCGTATATTGCCCTTTGGAGTAGTTTTCAGTGACTGGCTGTTGTGCTGTAATTCAACCCGTGAAGTTACTTTTCTGTTCTGCTGTCTGGGTGGTGTTGGAAGAATCAGCCACAAGGGAAGCAATGAACCTATACTCCCATTGTAGGAGAACAGAGCAGTGCCTGCCCTTACGTCCACTGACACTGTGCTCCATAAACCTGCAGGCCTCAGGTTTAAGAAACCCCGACAGAGCGGAAACTCTACCAAGGAGAGGTCATTGCAGTTTAGTCTTCCGGTGAAAGACTTCCTCTGACAGTCGGTGTGACCCTGAGAAAGCAGCTCAGCTTCTCTTTCAGGTGGTCCTGTCCTTCTGAAGCAGGCCAACGGAGTTTTACTTCCATCCTACACAGGGTCTGTACAGGAGCTAAGCGATGCAAGTTCCAGACTCACCTTCACTTGACCTTGAAAATAGACTCCTCTGTATGACACAGGCACCATGTTGGTTGTGTTGCAATTAAACCAGAGATGAAAAGGTGCTTTGAGTAAAACTTCAGTGCACCAAATAAGGATAACTCTAACAGAGGTAGCACCCAGGTTTCCAAGGTTCTGACCCATCGGATAGCTCATCTGATTGCACAATCGTCCTATGTATTAGTCACAGATATTGCATTTCTTGGTTCACAGTTATGGAAACCAAGCCCCCTACCTCCCAAAAATTTGTGCCCATAGTGACAAAATTAGAACCTGATCTTGAAAAATGAAATTATCTGCAAAAAGCCAGGGTCATCTTTCCAGTCCAAGATTTTATATAATTTATCACTGGCAGCTCTAAAATGATTTGTGGAATTTTCAACTTTGCTCCTACTACCAGTGCCTAAAGCATAGTAATATATATTTTGATGCTTCCAACACCTGCAGGTGAATCTTGTGAAATCTGCGACTGCAGTATTAGGTAATGCAGTAGAAGTGGATGTCCAAAACATCCTGTTCTTTACGTAATATTTTTCTTTGTATTCTCACACAAAAGCAGTTAAAAACAAGAGCAGCTGCATCCACGCCTGCTACGCAGAACCTTGTTTATGGGCCCAGTCGTTCTTGATGAGACAGCCATCTTCCTAATGTGATTGCCTGTAGACAAAAAATAATCTGCAGGATCCATGTATGTAGTGTAGTGAAAGCATCCATTTGCAAACACTTGAACACAAAATGAATATATATGCATGTGGGATTTTGAAAGCAACACCATTTTCCTTTTCTCTTTAGAGCAAAATAAAGAGGATGGTGGGCACTGAAGAGCCAGCTAAATGAACACCAGGTGAATGAAGCTGGGTCTTTTACATGCCCACACTTGTAAAGTTACAATAGGAAGGGAAGGCACTCACAGGTCTGAGCCCGTGTACAGGGAACCGTCTGTCCATGACCCTTCCTTCAGCCGGCACACTATTCCCAGCCAGTTCAGACGGAATCCAAGCTAAGAAGCTCTCGACTTCTCTGTCCATAGAACCCCACCCTAACTTCTTCGATTTGGTAACCACACCCCATGGGAAAGCTGTCGATATCTGACCCCCACACAGCTATGTCCAGTCCTCCAAATCTGCTGTGGACTTGACAGCAAGGTGACCTGCCTGCAAACTTGACTACAACTAGAAGTCAGCATAGCCCATTATCAAGGCTTAACTGAGTCCAGCACCTGATTCATGTGCAGAGTTTCTTCTTGATACATCTAACATTGAGAGCTTTTCATTTCTGGGTTCAAAGGCATTTTTCAGAAGGTTGACATTGTCCAAATTCTGACTTCTAGATAATGGAATATTGCTATATTTTATATCTATACATTAAATGAACAGCATAAATCACTCAAACAAGTTTAGCAAACATTTACTGAGTGCCTGCTTTGGATGATGAACTGTTTTAAGCAGTAGGAAAAAGCATCGACAAGACAGAAATTGTCTCTAAATTCTATTGGGAAGGTGAGACAGACAGTCCACATGTGAACCCACCTGTAAGCAGAGCACAGTGGGTGGACCAGTCCTGACAAGGACATAAATAGGGAGTCGTGACAGGGGTTCTAGGTTTGGCAGGTCGGGGCACACACACACCATTTGAGCTGAGCCCTGAGCAGTGTGGAAGCAGCATGATGCTGCGAGGAGCCTGGCAGTTCCGCATGGCCCAAGCAAGCCTTTCCTCCAACCGCTGTTTCATGAGTTCCATCTGTGTGCCTGGCCCTGGGCTGCACACAAAGCTGCGGAGCTAACCGCAGGTGCCAGTCCTTCCATCCCCGGTGCAGTAGGGGAGCACTGTCTTCCTCCCCTGGCTGAAGGGAGACTGTGTGTCTGCGACTGTTCCCTGGAATTGGGCTGGCACCAATAAGGAGGGGCGTGTGCCAGGGTGAGCTGTCTAGCCACTCCAAACCCTCTCCATTGCTGAGATACAGTCTGTATTCAGGGTAATCGCATCTACAGCCTCTTTACATGTTCAAAAAACACTAGCCAGGCCGTTTTTTAAGAAACTGTGCATGCCACATTGAGAATGGAGGACTTCTTCCAGGGTGAATCTGCACAAAGATGTTCTCTAAATGGCGAGGGGCCAAGTCTACACTGGGTACTGCTCTCTGGGTAGGAAGATCAGAGGGGAGTCTCTCTGGGGCCTTCCCAGGCACCCAAAAGGAAAGCTAAAAGAACCCAGAAATGCATGGCACCTGCCCTGCCCATCCCTTTGTCCCCAGCACTCCTTCAGCTTCCCACGGAAGGCCAGAGCCACACACTGATGCTGGCTGCACCGCAGCCACTGAGGTCAGCAATGTCATCACCTAGAAAGCAGTGCCAAAGGTACAGATCTCAAGAAAGACGCACTTAAGAGTTGCACGGTGGCCTTAAGGAGGTCACCAAAGGTGTCAGAGCTGGCAGAAAGGGTCACCCAATGACCAAGCCAGCCCTCTCTCACCAACCCTGCTGGACGGTGATCCCAGAACACAGGCACTCAGCTTATCAAATCTTCAAGCACAGAAAAGGAGGGAACATTGACCAAACACTTGTTACATGCTATTGATTTTCCCATATCTGAATTCGTTTGCAGAGCAACTTTGTGAGGTTGGTAATATTATCCCCATTTATAGATGAGAGAGCTAAGACTGACTCACTGCGGTTGACACCAGATTCGAAACAGAGTCTATCCCTTGCCAAAGTGCAAACTGTGAGCTCTCTTCCAAATGTCACCATTTCCTGCCATTCCAACAGCAGGACATGAAGCACTGGGCTCAGTATCCACAGTGCCTCTGGTAACCCTTCTTCCCAGGTTTGCCCATGCAGCCAGCCTTTTCTGCCCGCTGCCCATTCCACTTGGCAGGACACAGCTGGCCTCTGGTCCTACTAAGACTCTTCCCTTGCTAGGACTCAAGTTTTTCCCTGGAGTACATCCTCCTGGCCTGTCACATCCTCATAGCCACCTCTTCAAGATGTGAGGGACTTTGATATTCTGGCTTGTGAATTCTGTCTCATGAAGACCAAGGCAGAAGTTACACGCCAGGATGGCCATACATACTGGGAGCAGAGCCGCACTGGGTCAGCTTCCCACACAGTGTGCCAGGTACCTGAACTCGTAGAGCTACAGCCAAAGCTGTAGCCACATCATTAGCCTTCTAGGGCTTTCCTAGTGACACACTGGATTTCCAAGAGTCTCAAAAAGTCAGAATCCAGAAGCACTGACCACTCTAAACATGAAGTATGGACATATTCGAGTACACATACAAGCTTACTTTTCATGTTGTTACTGTTTTTACAAAGCTGGGGATCAAACTCAGGGCCTTGTGCATGCTAGACAAGTGATCCACCACTGAGCTTGCCATTGGTTCTTGATGGCAGCCTGCGCATCTAGAAAGTACAAAGCAAGTTACAGGTTATCTCATGAAATACAGAGAGAGAGAGAGAGACAGAGCTGTTCACTCATGATTAGGTACAAAGAGTGTCACACAATCTAAATGGGGCTTCTGGTCACCGATATTTTTTGGAAACAAACTCTATCTACTGATCTTTAATTTACATTGTTTGATAACAAAATATACAAATGAAGAACTTGAAACAATTCTGAAGAATTATAATATAGAGACACTTTATGTGATGTATATTATTGTTAGGAGAGCAAATCCAAACTGAATTTTAACTGTCCCTCACCTTGCTAAAAACACTCATTTCAGGTTAATTCTTTTAGTCTTTCTCTAACCTACCACAGCATTACTAATAAAAGCATAATAATGCTCATTATCTTCATTGGAGGAGGAAGACTTAGCAGTTAAATCAAAACTAAGTAGCATATAAATTTTTTCCAAGGTGCAATATTATTTAATTTAGTTTCACTTTTGTCTTCACTTTTTTGTTTGTTTTGGTGGTTGTTGTTGTTATTGTTGTTCCAAATGGTATTTCTGCGTACTTTAAAATCATGGTTAGCCAAGACAGTTAATCTAAATCCTGGGAGTTATGAACCAATTTCCAAATTTGGATGAGAAAAGTAATATTTTAAAAAGTTTAACAGAGGATAGGCTTGCTTACAGCCAGCCTGACAGAAATCCCAGTGATTGAGAATCTATACATTGAATTTGAGGCCCAGAATCACATTAAAACATCCTTCATTTTCAAGGACCATGAAGTGAAAATATTTAATGTGGAAGAAATTCTTCATGAGCTATTAACAAAAGCTTTTACACTACTTTCATGTTACAAGGTGGTAACCATTAAATATGGGAGCTCTCGGCTCTGTAACTGAAGTTCACTGTGTTCCTCCAGTCTTTGTAGAGAAGGCTGATGCCTGGTCAAAATAAATGTGAGATAGAGCGAGCTCTGCATGCCTGTTAACTCTGGCCCAGTCCTTTAAAGGGACTTGAGAATGAAGCATCACCAGGAGAATTTCCTGTTTGGTTATTCTTTCACACTTTCACATTCCATGCCTTTCATTTATATTGCGATGTGATTCTCTCATGAAGTTTAAGTTATTTAACTTCCATAAGGGCCATGGAATGGGGGATATGTCCTTTCTTTTCATCTCCAAGCAGATTAGACAGTTTCCATTTCCCTACCAGTCACTAAACCTACCACAAGAAAGCATGCATCTCACAAAAACAGACTGACCTCTACCAGGACAGGTGAAAAGGTGCAGTTTTAAGCCATTAACAAAGGAAAACTTTCCCTTCACATAGTCAAAAATCCTTTTACAAAATCAATTGGAGCCTGGTGCAGTGGCACATCTCTGCAGTCCCAGCTCAGGAGACTGAGGCAGGGGGATCTCTTGAGCTCAGGAGTTTGAGACCAGCCTCGATGACACAAAGAGAGCCAATCAAAAAAAAACAAAAAAAAAAACAAAAAACAAAACAATTAATTGAGTGTTTGGCTAGTAGGGAGGGAATGAGGGGGTTGCTATCAAATTCATCTTGATACTTGTTAATTAAGAAAAACAACTTCTGCTCTACTCCATTAATAGAACTATTAAATCCTTCTCAACTGATGTCACTTCCCCTCCAACATCAACACAGAAAAGTCCAACTGCTCTTTTGCCAAAATAGCTTCAAATGTGTTTGCCTATGGATGATCTCAGAAAAAAAAAAAGAAAGAAAAAGGGAATGTGTTGATTGATATCTGTTTTCCCTCAGAAGCGAAGGACACTTGTAACGTTGCTTCTTGCCCCCTGGGATCTTGTACCCTTTAAGGGCTCAGTGACCCGAGGCATGTTGGTCAGGCCAGGGATTAATGGTGCCTTATTGGCATACACGGATTAACACACTGCCCTGGTGTCTCACTGAATCCAAGACCCAGAGAGCATTCCCATCCTCTCACTCCAGTGACTGCCTCACTGACAAATGCCTTCTGCCTTCCCAGAGGCCTGGACAGCTTTCATCTTCCACCCGGAACTTGCTCTCCAAAACCAGGTCACTCGGAGAAGCCATGGGGTATCTCGTAAACAGTGTGGCCAGCCACTTGTGGCCTGATACAGAACAGAAGCACAATTCCAGGGAACGCCTAAGGAATTTCTCCTTCTCTGGAGGAGGCTGACCAGCCATGTGACCTTCTGGAAGGAGAACAAAAAGACGCTCCCCTCTGAAGATGCAGAAACAGATTCCTTTGAAAGGCCTTCTTCAGGTGCAGCCTGGCCTTGATTTGCTTTTGTGACAGACACTGCCCTCAGCACAGTCTGGCCATGACTGATTAGAAGACAGAGTGCTGCTGCACCCAAGATTGCTTAGAGGTGGCAAGTCAGAAGGCATAAAGCAGGACTACTAACCTCTCTGCCACTCTATAGATGTAACAGTTCTTGAAGAATACAGAGAACAAAATATTAAGGGTATGAGCTTACTTAGCAGGAGAGTAAAGGGTGGGCAGTTGCACTTCTCATACATACGCACACACTGTGCAAGCAAGAACTTCTCCGCCTCCGATAAAAAGCTATTGAGGGAACCATCTGTGCAAACCTCAGACTACATCTGCTTACTCTGAACCCAGCCCTCTGCTCCTACCATACGTGGGTGAAGGGAAGCCTTCAAAATGTAAGCTCACTTTCACTTTCAAAAAGTTACAGTTCATCCTAATTACCACGTTCTCTCATTGAGCTACCTACTCATAGGGTCTAGAAGAGGGTGGAGGTCTGGGCTGCTGTTTGGGATTTGGAATGTTTTTTTCTCTTCTTTCTTTCTTTTTCCGTTTTCCATCTGTAACTTGAAGTTGGGTTCCACATCTGCACAGTACAAAGCAAAAGGACAGGATCTGTTTAACATAAGGGTTCTTCTGCTGAAGCAAACCAGAACTAGACTGAATGACACAACGCAGGGAAATAGGTGTGAGCAGCTGCTTTGCCTCTTAAATAATTCGTGGCAAGTGTGATAAATACATTCTGTAGCTATAATATGCAAAATTTAAGAGAAGACTATTTAGCTCCTTTCTTTAAAAATAACAAAGGAAAGAAAAGGATTCTAACTAGCACAACAGCAAGGTCGGAGGGCCAGAGGCTCAGGAGGATGCACTGATGCAGTGACTGAGCAGACAGCCTCAGGGCAGCTCCTGTGTGCCCGCTGCCCCTCAGAGCGTGACTCTGTCTACCCACCTTGGGAATGTAAGCACACCACTGCGCTCATACCAGGAGTATGTATTGTTAGGCACTAGGTACTTTTCTGTGCTGTGAGTATACTGCAGCGACCAGGACAAAAAACATCCTGTGGTAGAGTGCTTGCCCAGCAAGCACAAAGCTCTGAGTTTGACCTCCAGCACCCCAAAATAAATAAATAAATACATCTTTCCCTCATGGATCTTGAAATATTATGGGAAAAACAGAAGTAGATAATAAATTAATAAACAAACAAGGAATATTAGATAGAAGTGTCACAAAATGAATTAGAAATGCAATA
>PVJO010017227.1:0-39116 GCA_004026905.1 Hystrix cristata | reverse complement strand
GCACGCTTGACTTAAGGACAAAGAAAATACAGGAAGCTAGACAATTTGTCCCCCTAGTGTAAAAGAACTCATGATCTTAGATGCTTGAATTACTAGTGGTTAACAGCCAATTTAAGAGGCACTGTGTAAATACTAAATGTTTTTACTAGAAAACTTTCTTAGAACTATACTTAAAGAAATATTAAGTGCAAGAAATAAAGTGATGATGCCAACATGATTGATTTGGTGGGGTGTGAATTACTGGGAGCTTAGTAGATGTATAATAGAAATAATTAAGTTGTGGAAGAAAGAGTTTCTAAGAGACTAAACAATCAAGTGCCAATTATTGTAAACCTAAAATACAAATATGATATGGAGACATAAATGTCCAGAGGGTAATGACAAATGCAGGTTTGGAACTGGGGTGATATCCTATACCTAGAGATACTGAATTGAAATTGAAACTTAGTAATACATGAGATACCTGAGGTAGACCAAGGCTTTCTGTGAGAAAAAAATGGGAGATGGCATAGAATGGGCAGCAAGCATATCTGTAAAGTTGGTGGAGAAGCCTAAGGGAAAACTTGTACAGTGGAATTTGAGTGCATCTCTGTCAGTCTGTTGTTTGGGAAGCCAGGTGGGGTACACTCCAAAGAATATGGTGTTACTATCTTGTGGGTTCTCACTCTCACCATCTTTGTGATTCTTAACAAGATATTTCATGTATAACTTGATTTCATCACCTATAAAAAGTAAAGGATAAATTGCATCTTGATAGTTGCTTGATCTGGATTTTTACGCTTCTCTGAAATTCATATGCTGAAATCTCAAGCTCCTAAGTGATGGCATTAAAAAGTGGGTACGTTAGGGGTGTGATTGGGTCATGAGGGTGGAGCCCTCGTGAATGGGTTGAAAGCCCCATAAGAGGTGCCAGAGAGCTGTCCAGCCCTTTCCCCATGTGGACATTCACTGAGAAGTTGGCAGTGTGGCCTAGAAGAGGACCCTCACCTGAACCTGATTGTGTTACTCACCCTGATTTGGGCTTACAGCTTGTAGAACGGTGAGACATACATTTCTGTTGTTTATAAGCTATTTTCTTTACGACAATTTGTTGTTTCACTCTAAAGTTGACTAGATAGTTGGAAATTTGGGGTAGAATTAAATGACACAACCAATTGAAACCCCTGCCCCCCTGCCACTGTTTGTGGCACAAAGAAAGGGCCCAGCATTAATTGATACCTTCAGCATTATAATCCAGAACTTCCTTGTGTCTCCCCACTATCCCAGCAAAGATTTAATGATCCTATTTATACAATTTGAATTTTTTTCAGAATCTCTCAGAAGACCGAATTCCAATCTCGTCATCTCCAACAAATTATTTCCTATCCTTTCAGTGTCCTACCTGTAGTGAGAACTTAATAAAATAGAATAATTTTATTAATACTATATTTTTAAACAGCTGAGTTTCTCTCATCTGATCCAGATAAGACCTGTAGTTATAAAATTAAAAAAAATTCTAGGTGAAACTTATATGAATGTAACTTGTTTGCCTTAAATGGTTTATTTCAACTTTAAGCAACACGTGTGAAGAATACCAAGAAGGGATTTCTCACCAAATAAACTCTAAGAAGCATTTTGCTGTTTATCTGCTCAGTGTGGTACCCGTGAATGTTTGCTAAGTTCAAAGAGGTAGAATAGATATATAATATCTCTTCTGTCACTTCAGCTCAAAAGTTCAGAATGACATTTGACTCTTCATTTCTCTTAATCCTCTCCCAATATCTAGTCATCACAGAGTGCTTTTCCATTTTATCATTCATTTTCCCAATAAACAAATTTTTGTTGATTTAACTCTACCAGCCCTACCAATGCCAAGTGACGGGTCATCCAACTTCCAGTATCACCCTTCCATAATTCATCTACACACTAATACTTTTCAATTTTAAAGCATTAGAGTTGTTACATTTTCTGAGTTTTTCTTCATGTTCCCTGCTTTGATAACAGGTCCTGACCTGACAGGTTGATATTGTCATGTCTTTGGAGGCCAAGTGAGAGAGGGTTTGTGTCCCAATTGTGGACCCAGACCAAAACTAGGGCCAACACGCAACCTCTACCACCTACTTGGATTTGGGGAAAGACAGCACAATTGTAAAATACTGGTGATTGTCACTGTTAACAGTTGTCTTCTGGATAATATGATGTACCAGCGAATGCCTTCTGTGAAGATGACCGCTGTGTAAAATAAGCGTAGTTTGACGTGCTTTTCTCATCAACAATCTACGTAACTCTATTTTAAAAATGTTGAATTACTAGCTCTAATACTGAGAACTGCTGTCTTCTTTAAATTTCTATTGTAGACTTACTCCCCTCACTCATCTTCACAAATTCCTTTGATTATTACTGTGTGCGAGTCTGAAATGACTCCACATAGAGATTGGAAAGAGTGTGGCTCTTGGCATCGTATTATTTAAATCTAAACTCTCGTTTTGTAACATACTAGCAGAGGGACCTGGGCAAGCTACTATAATTGTTTGTGCATTATGTTCTTCACCTCTAAAATAGGAATAGATGGCTCCTGCTTATAGTGTCATAATCAAATAGTTAATATGCACAGTATTTTGATTAGTTCCTTCTATGTGGGCAAGGTTTGAGAAATGTTACTATATTATTTGCTGTTCCTGAATTATACTTTGTATTTTCCAATCTTTAAATTTCTTCCTGTTCCTTCTCTATTTCTACAAGACTTAGTAATATTTACTGATCAAACCCAGCTCAAATGACCTCTCCATGCATGTCCCAGTCCTGCCAAAAAGCCATGGTCTCTGCCATGGAATTTTCACTATTACATCCTCAGTTTCTGCCACAGAAGAATTCTCACACTTTACATTGTTTTAACATTTTACATGTGTATTCCTTGGTTTTTTTTTTTTTTTTTTTTTTTTTTTTTTTTTTTTTTTTTTTTTTTTTTTGCTAATAATTTGTAAATTCAGAGGTATCATGTCTATTTGCCATCTTGCTGGTGTTCTTTGAATTTATCATAATGCAGATAAATTAGTAAATTAAAGGAAATGTTTGCTAAAAGAATAGCAAGAATGAAATATTTCACATTTTACCTCTACTCTTCCATGTGAGGAAAAGTATATTTATCATATTCTGTTGATGATAGAGGGGAATAACTTGTCCAAATGTTATGGCTTGTGTCTAGATTTTCACCCAAAGTCTTCTGGGATCATAGGTGGGGCTTTTTCAGAGGTTGTTGGGTCTAGAGTGTGTGATTGATTCACGGTGAAATCTAGTATTAAGGGTGCTAAGTCCACTGATTGGTTTGGCATGGCCCTAATCCTGGTAGCCTAGAAAGAATATAGAAGGGGCAGAAGGAAGCTGCTAAGGTTCCTTGCTTGTTTGCTTTGCTACCTTCTGCCCACCACGAACTGTTTCTCCATGTTGATGCCTATCTGCCATGCCACTCTGCCTTGGAGTCAGCTGATTATGGACTGAAACCTCCACAAAATGTGAACTAAATAAACCTTTCTTCCCTTATCTTGTGTGTGTTGGGTATTTCATCACAACAATGAGAAAAATGACTAAGATGTCAGGTATTTTCAATGACTTCAAGGGGCCAATGATCAGATGCTGATATCTGCTTCCAGTCTACTTTGCTCTAATTTATTTCACTTCTGACCTTAACCTTTAGACCTCAGAACAGTACAACTACATATGGTGAGGCACTGAGGAAGAAGCAATTTTAGGATCAGTCTTCTTGCTTAAGTATATATTTTCAAGTTTGAATTGTATATTAGCTTGTACTCTTAAGAAATCTGAAAAAAGACTGTTCTAAAAAGAGAACATGAAAGTAGGTTCGCTTTACATCATGAAGAAAGCTCATATGAGCATTTCCCCGTTCCTTCATTTTATTGTGACTCATTTCTGAACACACAGGGAAAAGCAATGTCAAATCAATGAGATAGAGAGAAGTTTTACAGTTGGGTTTCATGAGTGCGGTTCCTTTGTAAGACATACCGAGAGATTTACAAGACCAAATTGTAACTCAGAGCCAGGAGGATAAGAAGTAGGGTTTGTCCACTATATGTTCAAATCACTGAAATACTTCCTTTTCACAGCATTAACATAAGTTCAATTTGATATAAAAAAATTAAATTTAAGATCTCTTAGGCTCCTTAACTCATTTCTTTTTATGAATCTTTTCAGTGGGAGTTATGGGCAAAAAAAGCTTGAAAAGGACTCTCCACTATCCTTCTCTTTTTGTCATTTAAACGTTCCAAAAAACATAGTTCAAAATAAAAGGAAATGGGATGCATGAATGTCTTCCTGCTCCCAGAATGCAGGTAGCATTAAGAAAAAGGTGAAATCAAAACTAATAAGCTAGTGGTCAGATAAAAACTTACAAACTAAGTAAATATAAATCTGACTTACTTTAATGAAAGACACCTTCAATCTTCAATGTCTCCTAATAACTTCTTATTACTGGATTGTTACAATTTACCTCTTTTAGAGTTCTACCACTTTCATTTAAAAATAAATCTTCAAAGTCCTTCTTATTTTTCTCTTTCTTTTCACAGTCCCCAATTCATTCCCAAAACTCTACTTGCAATATTGTTGGTTTGTTTTTCTATGTATGAAACATTATTATGCAGAGGAGTTCTCTATTGATAATATTGCACAGAACTTTGGTTTTTTATGAATCCAAGACACTCAGCTGTATAGTTGAATAATCAATTTTAAGGCTGAAATCTTTTTGTTGTGATAAACCATTAGTTGCTCCTTAAGTTATGACTGTGTGCTGAGCTTTCCTCTTATACCAGCCCTGTGGCATGGCAGTCTGTAGTAGACATAGATCATAGTTAGAGTGCTCTTCATTCTTAGGACTGGGGCGTGGTGGATTGGTGACAAGAAGAGGGGATGGCTTATAGATGCACAAGAGAGAGAATATGGAGGACATTAAAGTCTTAACTCTAGTTACCTCATTACCTTCCCATCTCACTGCTATTTCCCATGGATTATCAGAGGTTCAAATTCATCATCTACATTTTATGTAATGTTGCAAGGGATAAAATCTCACTTTCTCTTCATTTTAGTAAAACTTAGTGGCTATAATCATTTACACAGATACTTCCTGCAAATAGACAATTTTGATTATCATTTTGGACTAGTATCTTAAAATCTAGGCACAATTCATAGACATGGGAAAAAACTATGATAAAAATAAAAAATGTGTAAATAAGTAAATGTCACAAGTTCTCTAAGAAAAATGAAGCAGAAAGGCAAAGAAATGGAAAGAAAAGAAAAAAAAAATGGATTAACCAGATACAAATGATAGAGACAAAACCCCAAGGTACAAGAAAATTCAGTAAATTTCACAAAAGCATGCATTTCAATCAGTTGATTTTATTAAAAGATTATATATGCCATATTGGGACTGCTTTTATTTCCAGTTTCCCTAGAAAATTATTTGGTGCATAACTGCAGTCACAGATTTGCATAGGATTTATGGTAAAACAAAAAGTTGAGTGACATAGGCAAATATGGGCAGAGCCAAAGCAGATTTCTCAGGCCAGATGAAATATTTATCTGCTGAATGAAACTGGAAAACTGTTTACAAGGCCCCATCCATAGGTATCAAATTTTTGGATCTCTCAGCTGAAAAATTATTTCAGAAGATTCTGCAAAACTGGTAGCATTTTAAATTCTTTCTTGAAAAAGGACTAATCTATGTATGCTTCTCAGAGACACACACCCACACGCTTAACAAATTGGTCTTGGATTTATCCTGTTAATATTGACAGAAGAGTGGTACCACATAAATAAACTGAAACACTCTGATCTCGAGCAGTCTAACCTAGTCACGGGTGCTGCCAGATCCAGTATATGAATAAATCAAAGTCAACAGAAAAGCAAGCTAAAGTTCTGTGAAATTTAATCAAACCTTGCGTTTAAGGTCTTTGAAAAAGTACATTACCCATGAACAAATTGATAAGAAAAAATAGATTTCCTTCAGGGAAATTTATAAGGGAGGTAAAAAGAATCTTTTGAAACTGCATAGTGGGAACTGCCACACTTCGAAATTTACTTCAGTTGTAGTTCTCAAGCGATGGGGGCTCTGTATAATTTCAGATTCCTAGAACACATCCAAGGATAATTTTGCTCACATCTAAACATCCATCTCTTCCATTTGAGCACTATTTGCAACTCTAGTGAGGAATCTGCCTTAGTGAGAATTTTTGTACTCTCTCAAAGTCCTACCACCAGATACAACCTCAAAACCTAGCTCCATATGATTATCAAGATTGATATCACAAGCCTCCATGCAGGTATTTGTTCTAACGACTGGGAACTATTTCCTTTCTTTGTCTCAAATGTCCTGTCTAATGCACCATCGAGCGTGTCACCTCCCCTCCAAAACATATCTAAACATGAGCACTTCTCACTGTCTCCATCTCTCATAAAATCTGGCATTTTTCCTTTCTTGGAATGCGCAACTCTTTACTGGTTTGTTTCTACCCTTTCACATTCCAGCATGGAAAATCCCAAATGATTTGTACATCTTTGTACTCTCATTTCCTACTAATGTCTCCGATAACAAGGGCCACCTTGCCCAGTCTCTGCTATGCCAAGCCTGGTTCATTGCAGTGATTCTTGTCTTTCTGGGAAAGACACCCACCCTAGACACCCATCCACTTTTTTCCCTAGACACCCACCCACTTTGCTCCTTCATTTCCTGGACACCCACTCACTTTGCTCCTTCATTTCCTACAGCTCTCTTTATACCTCTTTCCAAGTGCTTTTTTTTGCATCAATTCTGAAGAAGTATTGTTTTCCACTCTTTATCTTTTTGTCCTGATTTTTTTGCTTTATACTAGTTATTACTACTTGAAACCATTTTATACTTCTTTTTTTTTTCTTTCTTTCATTAGGATTGAATCTCCCTGAGATCTAAGAATTTATCTTGTTCACTTTTATTGCCCCAGAACATGAAATAGGGCTATAGTCATAGTAGGATTACAATAATTATTTGTATTTTATAAAAATTCCTCATGTTTCTGCTTTCATCAGATTGCAAAACACTGATCTATATATCATTATGTAATTTTTTTTCATTTAAAGAATGACCTGGAAAGTATTGGTTTCTACTCTGTATAAAGCACTTAATATAAATATTACTTAACATTAGGAAGAAAATGCTGATTTTTGTTTTATTGGCTACAATCCAAAGACAGGTACTCATCAAAAGTATAATATTAGAATCTTATTTTCTATCTTTTTGGAATATTAATTATAAGTAAGGAGAAACATAGGTATTGGTTCTCAGTTGGGCAAGCCTTTTTCAGATAATTGACAATATAACCCTTTTGTTGGAACCTATAGAGAAAAGTCAGATAAAGTGCACTCAAACCGCTATACTTTTAAATCATGGTTCTTTCTCTGATCATTGTCATATTGACTTGTTCCTCTGATCCTTACCTTATTCATCTGTAAAGTGGGAATATTAAACTAAGACTCTGGGTTATTTTGATTATTTCAAAATGTGTATAAATATACATTCATTTAAATAAAGGATTTGTGGTCTCCATCCCAATCCCACCTATACACAGAAACATCTTGACTCATGTAAAACTTCAGCAGGCACCTGCAAGAGAGGCCACATGCTCTGCTTCTCCAACTTTTCCCGTTACTTAAGGCATTTTTAAAAAAATAAAAACAACATTTTGAAAGGAACTTACACTGACCGAAGCAGGAATAAAGGCAAAGGAATTCTCTTGTCCCTACCCACTTCCACATTCTTCTTTTTGCACCTGTCTCTGGTTTCCTGCAGGAAATCACACTGCTTTATTAGTAGATTGGTGTTTACTTTCAAGAAGTAGAAATACTCAAATATGAAAGTTAACTGGAAACAGCACGTTATGGATTTCTTGGCAAGACAAGTCTGTAATACGGCATTTCTTTGGGAGATGTTATTGGTTTTTTCCTCAGAACTGTCTGGTACCATTTTATAAAACAAAACCTCGGATGGGCAGTTGGAATGGAGATTGAGATCGGCATTGTGCTCTTTTTCACAGGCCGCTGGTAGCGATATTTCCCTCTAGACACTGAGTGAGGTGTAAAAAGTTACAGATGTCACCTTCGGAGTGAAATATCTGACCAGGTTTTGTTGTTAATAGGAGTCCTACTCTAATAGCTTCATACCTCAGAGCAGTGAGACCATGTACAATTATGGAATATTTTAGCTAAGCAGATGTAACTCTTAGGACAGCAATCACTCAATTCTTTGAAGGCTCAAGAGCAGAAATGACTTTGTTGAAAAGTTAGACTTGGGAAATCAAGGTAGAACATCAGCATTTTTGCCCTAAAATGTTACACTAGCTTGTTAGTCAGCACTGGGAGAAATATTCCAAATTCATAACAGTGTTAACACTCACAGAAGAGAAAATGTCATGGAAAATGGGCAGAGATGACCAGAGAAGGTCTACTCTATCTGGAATATGCTTCCAGGGCAGAAATTCTGTATGACGTATCTACTTATGAGTGGCCGTAGCCTGGGGCTCCAAAGCATGGGATCTGGGGAAAGTCATTTTCTACTAACATAATGAAAACAGGGAGAATGAATGTTCTTTCCATGGAAACTATGCTAGATTCCAGTTCAAATTCTGGAACCTGGGCCTTATGTTGGAATTTGATACTCAAACTTTATTAAGAGACTTAGAAATAGCTTAGAATCTGTGTCTTCTTTATGTGTGCGACAACGGAAATGATTGTAGTTCTTCCAGAATTTAACAATCAGTACCAACTGCTGGTGCTTCTTGTCTGCCCCCATACACAAAAAGAACACACTGGCTTATGGGTTTCCCTCCTAAACTTGCTGGACTACAGACCAGCAAGCCTTGCTTGGTGAGTTTTATTTTAGAAACAGATACGCATGATTTTCATCCTAATCTGTGGTCACATTCACAGTACTCTTCCATGCACTTAGGCGTGTTTCAACTATCAAATGAATGGTTGTTATAGAACTGTAATAAATTGCTTAGAAATAACAGTTCTTGCAGTTGCCTAGCAAGTGCAAGGCCCTAAATTCAAGCCCCAGCACCCACCTCCTGCAAAAATAATTTTTGGACAAAGAAGGGATGAGTTTTTTCAAACTAATTTTGTTCCTTCATTATCAGTACTTGGAGGAAATGCTTCTTGAGTGCTTAGTCTCCCAGTTCAGAATAAATTAAAGATATGTTTACTTCCAAAACTTTGTGAAAATGTTATTGCTAAGACAGGATTATTTGACATAAGGGAATAAAGTTCCACTAATTATCCTTGACTTTTATATTTAATAAAACTTCTCTTTAACCTATATACTAGCAGTTGAGCAGTTGAGTTTCAGAAGTGCCCATAGCCATGTCTACGACTGTTCTAAGATTTCAGGTCTTCCAGTAAAGGTAATAAGTGGCACACAGATAGTATTTTCTTTGTGTCGAAGTGACAGATGCAAAGAACTGGGAGAAATGCAAACTACCCAGTGGCAGCCCTTCAGTCCTCAAGCAGGTGAGCCCAGTGGGGCTCTCTCAGGTGAAAGGGTTTCCTTGAGCTCCCACTGTTGTTCAACTGGGAGCATTTTTGTAGCATCCACAGCTCTAGGGTTTAGATTTAATTCCATAGGACTGTTAGGACAAAATATAACAAATACAGCATGAGCCTTAAAATAACAGAAATTCATTGTCATTCAAATCTAGAGACTGGAGAATCAGCAAATTTGATTCCTTCTGGGACTCTCTGGGGAATCTGTTCTGTGCTTTTCTCCCCGCTTTTGATGGTTGTGTTTGTCCTTGGTTCCCCTTGGCCTGGAGTGTCACCACTCTAGTCTTCTCCTCTGCTGCCACATGGCATCACATGGCCTGTTAGTAAGAACATCAGGCACCTTAATCTATCTGACCTTATCTTAACTTGATTCCATCTGAACAGACATTATTTGAAGTAATAGGTACTATTCCTAGGTACCAAGGGTGAGAACTTTAACATACCTTTCTGAGGGATATAATTCAAAACACAGCATGTACTTAATGTTACACTCTTTGTGTATAGACTGCTCCTAGCCTTGAAGAAATATTTGCCATTATTGTGAATTTCTTATAAATATTAGAAAGAAACTTTGAAGTTAACAGAAACAATATAGAATTACCTATCTCACTTTTAAAAACATACATAAAACTGATGGTGATTTTGTAAAATGCATGTACAATCTTTGGGATGTAGACAAGTAAAACAATAGCATATTTTTATTATACTGCATTTTCCTTATTTACATACCTAATCCCAATTATGCCTAGTTTATTAGACAAATAAAATATGCAAGCAAAAAGAAAACATCTATAATGCTACTTAAGGTTAGTAGTGTTCTCATCTAGTGACTGAAGGGAAAGTAGTCTTGGTTGCCAGTTCCCCAGCATTTCCTCACCTCTACAACTACCATGTAGTTTTACTTCCTATCTTAGGAATACAGAACTCACTCTTGAAATTCTAGCTCATTTGTTCATTATTTCCAGAAAAGAGCAAAGGTTGTGCCAAATGTTGCAAACATATATAATCTGTGCCCTGAGACTTTGAAATGATTTCATTTACAAGCACATAACACAGTGTAATTCAAGCCACAGTCCTGTAAAGAAGGGACCAGTGCAACCTTCTGTCTGCTATGCAGTGCTGCCCTGGCATAGCCTTCTCAGGTTTTTACTAGTTACATTTGCCAAGATCTTTCTTTTCTAATTTTTTTCTCTTAGTTGAAAAAAAAAAAACCATTTACAATATTTAATCAGGATGACACAACAAACTATAATATTGTCCTCCAAATGCTGTGGGAAATAAGCTTTAAATATTTGTTTTAATTTATCATAAATTAGACAAATGAACAAAAAAGTTCATGTCAATTGAAAGGCTTAAAGAAATTATTAATATTTACATATTAAGTATTTGATCTCCCTAGATGTAATACAATTTGAGTTTAATAAAAGACAGATATATTAAAAATACGAGTATATTATTCAATGGCTAAATCAATTTTCTGGGAAAAATTAAAATATCAGGTTGTATCACTGTATATCCTCAGCTTCAGCAGTTTTTGTTTTAGTTGCTGGTGAGTTGTCCAGATCTGTATAATCTCAGAGCAACTTCATGAAACTACAACCTAATAGTTTCTCAGTTGAGCTAATATTCAGAGTTCATCTGGGTGTCCTTGTGATAAGATGACCAGTTTGTCCTCATTTGCCCAGAAATTTCCAGTGTTTAGCACTAGGAGTCTCTCAGCCATGAAACTCTACAATTCCAGGCACAACAGAAAAGAGAACATGAGATATGAACCTTCATGGATCCAGTTCAAAGTCCACACACGTGTGACTAGCGTGTGTGTGTGTGTGTGTGTGTGTGTGCATGCATGTATGTAGTGTAGTTTAAGTACTATGGAGTGAATTTCATCCAACTAAGTTTGACAGCTGATGAATAAATTCTTCCTCCTTTGTTTCCTGTTGACTGGCCTGACATGTATTTGTGTAGCTTCTCAGAAGTTGGTCTCAGAGGATTAAGGAATTACTTGCACTTAGAGGAAACCACATGAAACTGGCTTTCCCCTCTTTCCTACATTTGTGGATTGAATGTTCATGTTGCCCCTCCCCCAGGTTGAAGTTGGTTGTGTGAACTTTTGGTTGGGAGCTGCCAAAGCAATTGGTAGAGCACACTTCCAATGTGTGTCTGGGTGAGTTATGCAGGTGTGGTCCTGGGTACAGTACCTGGTCCGGGACCCTTTCTTGCTGGCACCTTTCTGCCAGTCTGCTTGCCAGCTGCCATGAAATGAGCAGCTTTGTTCCACATGCCCCTTAACTGTGATGTTTCTGCTTTGAAGCCAGCTGGCCATGGACTAAATTGCCTTAATACATGAGTCAAATTAAACCCTTTCTCCTTTGAGTGGTGGGTGCTGCATATTGTGACCAGCAATGAAAAGGCTAATACACTCTCTCCCAATTGCCTATGTTGAAATCTTAATCTCCAACGTGATACTTAAGAGGTGGGAGCTTTAGCAGATGATTAGATCATGAGGATGGAGCCCTCATTATGGGGATAGTGCTCAGCAAAACTCTGTCATCCTTTTGGAGTGTGAGCACACAATGGCAAGATGTCCACCTGTAAAGCAGCAAGTGGGTCTTCATGAGGCACTGAACCTGCTGACTCCTTGATAGCGGCCTGCCCAGTATCCAGAATGGTGAGGGAAAAAAAGTTTGCTGATTGTATCATAGATAGCAAGTATATGATTTTTTAATTATACCATCCTGAATAGACCAAGATAGTTGTTTACTGTGTCTTCTGGTTTTCACACCAGAATGGAGCAACAAAAGAGCAGACATTTGCCTCAGTCTTCTCTTTTGATGAACATGGGCTACAGATGTCGTCATACTGAAAGGAACCTAGAAAATAAATCTTCAGAATCAGATTTTGGACTGGAGGACAAATGCCAATAATGTTCTGACTTCTGGCTAACCACACTTTTTCTAATCCCCAGGATGTAATAGCATCACAATTATCCAAGCATGCATCTACAGTTATCTAAAAGGTGCATGTAGAGGGAGAAACTTTGGGATGTGCGAAAGTAGCAGTCCTTGAAAAATAAGAGAACAATACAACTGTGCATTGAGCTGATCTCTATTAACTGCACAAAAGTCTTAGCAAAAACAGGGTAGGTTCAGAGTAGTCAGTTGTCAAATCATGCTGTGCTTTGAAAAGCCAATATTTTTGTATGACATCTTCAAGAACATTGTTGTTTCCTGCAATTGCTGTCATATTATGCTGAAATCAAAGACCAGGATCCAATTTTAAGTATGGTAGAATTAATAATGAGACAGATGCCCACACTCCACAAAACTACTTGCTAATTCAGTAATCATATGTAAAGGATGGGTGTCTGAAACCTGGGATGGGGGTATCATTGGTTGAAATGGAGAATCTAGAAACCTGAGTTTCCTCAAATCTTCTAGGTTTGTGTAATCGGCTCCTTCTCTTGCCATGGGAGAGTGACCACCTTTTGTTTTAAAACTTCTCTTGTAGCAGGTGACTTGCAGAATCAAGCATGTCCACCTTATATTCTACCCCTGCCTTGTCTCTTTGATACCTGATTGACAGCCTGATAGTGTTGGGTCTTAATGTAGCACAGGCAGAGATTTACACTTCCTAGTCTTGAATGGAATTGCTTACATGTGAAAAAAAAATGTAAGTCACATGTAACATGTGCCAACCAGTGTCACATCAGCTTAGAGTTGGACCTTGAGATTACTAGTCTGACATGGATGGAAAATAAATCTGGCTGCAATGAAGAAATTCATCCATGACTATAGATTCGATTTCATAACAAAATCATCTAACAGTCTGTGGGAGCAACTATTCAAAACTTGGACCTAATTATGCCCACCCTATTTAGATAGAGATCAGAACTTTCTTGATATAGAATTGAGAAAGGAATCCGAGGCTGAGGAAGGTAGTAACGTCAAAATATAAGAGCTACCTAAGACATGAATTTTCCAACCAACTGCACCACAAAAGGATTCTAGAAGATCTTCTCTCATTAAGACAGCAAGCAATGTCTTGTGGGACACATTTTTAAGAAGCTCCACAGTGGCTTTCCTCTGTAGGCTGAAATAAGTAAGAGATAAGGCCACAGCATTGGACTTGCTACCACCAGTGGGGATAATGTGATTCTTGAATGCTAGGAGCCACGTGGCAACATATCTGCCAGAGGCGAGGTGGATGTGATGCCCGTGATAGATAGCAGGACCTCATGGCAGCAGGACTTCGGGAAACTGTGGTGATATTTAACATGTCAGGATCTTCCTAGTTCACAGTGATAGCCAGCCTGACAGCATCCTGCTTTGCACCCACACAGACACCTCTCACCTCCCCCAAGCCTGAGTGTACCCTGGATGATGAGATGTGGACACAGTGGGGCTTCACTCTGTGGGCTGCATTTGAAATCCAGAACAGCATGGAAGTGACACAGTTTTGTGAAGGACCTTTGATCAGTAGGAAGTGCAAGCTCAAAATTCTCATTCTCTGTTCCCTGGATAGATGTAATTAAGATGCAGTTATTGCAGCTTCTCAGTGGACATCTTCATGAGGTAGGGAAATAAGTCATACTCATTGGTAGCCAAATTGATCACTCATCTGCACATCTGTTCTCCCAGCCTTCACTCATGCTAACCAGGATTTACATCTGTCCCATGCCTTCATTTCTGCTTTTCAAGAAACTGAGTCCAAAGCAATATAATCTATGTGAAATATGGTTAATTGCCATGTGTAAATGAGTGTGAAAATTATATTTTCTTTGTGGAGGTGAGATAATAAAAATGGACAGAGAAAAAGGAAATTAAGCAGAGAGATGCTGCATGGATTGAAAGAAGAAAGTGAATTCAACATGTGTAAGGTTAGCAGGTTAGTAGTTTAAAGCAGAAGAAAGGAACTCTGTATTTTAAGAGACTCTACAGCTATCAACTATGATAAACTGAGATAAACTTTTTTGTAGTAGCTTCTGTAGATGTGTGGCTTGTCTAAGGTTGGATGCATAACAATAGACCCCCTATCCTTGACAATAATAGTTATTGTTAATACTTATTTAGAAAATTTGTTTGTGCCAAAAAATGTGGAATCCTCTATACACATTACTCCAGATAATCCTCAAAACAACCTGATGGACTAGACTCTGCAAAGCCTGGTGTTAGAAATGAGAAGGATAAAGCTTAGAAATTTTGTCTAAGCCTGTAAAGCTGTCCTAGAAAAAAATTAGGTGAGAATAAAATAGTGTGAGATGATGCAATCTCAGTAATAAGCAGTTTGACTTACTCTCAGGGTTTAGGGAAAATAAGTATTTTTAATCATATGCATATTACAGGTGAGGAGACAGAAGCCCAGAGTAAATTACCAAGAATCATACACTAGACAATGTGAAACTTGAGGCCAAAATCCTCCAGTGGTCCCATGGCACTGCCCTACAAAAGAAGGCTTTGCTCCCAGTCTTACTGTTCAGTTTCTACTACAAAAGAGTCTGAGTGGGAAATTCTCACTCCCATCTCATACTTTCTTTGGAGGCGAAAACAGTTAATTGTGTTTGGTCCTTCCAGAAAATGTGCGTGTGTGTGTGTGTGTGTGTGTGTGTGTGTGTGTGTGTATCCTTATACATTATTTTGCTTGTCTTTTTATCAGCAGTGGCAGAGGTCCTACCTTCTTGTTTTAATGGTTTCATAATCCTTCAGCAAGGTGCTATAGTTTAACTAGCTAGCTTTCTACTGGTGGTCATTTTTGCTTTCCAACCTTTTGCTGTTACAGACAGTGCTGCAATAAACCTCCATGATATATATTTTTGAGCATATCTAGAAGCATATCAGTAGGACAGTTTCTCAGCAAGTAATGTGGGAGGATCAAAGAGTATTTCCTTTTTCTCCTATTAATTACCGGTTGATGTATTAAACATACTAATTCCTAGGGAATGTTTCTGTGACTAATCGGTTGTGACAGCATTTCCTTCTTCAAAGAGGACAGAAGGCACTTTCGGGTGGCCACAGTCCTCGGGGTGTTTGCAGATAAGCAGCACTGCAGCTGAGGGCGATTACTTCAGCAGGGTTCAGTTCCTGTGTGTCCCCAGCTCATTGTCCCTTTGCGAGCACCCCTTGTGCTATCCCAGGTGCAGGAGGCCACCATGTAAACAGACATTTCAAACACCAGAACTTCTCTGTGGGGTGCAAGGGACGACTGCCAAGGCCAAGATTAGTCTAGGAACTGAACACATTCTTGTTGGAAAAACACATGACCTGAAATCCACAGCTTAGTGTGGGGTTAAAAATTCAAATATCTGACTGTTGGGGGGGGGAGGGAGAGAGAGAGGGAGAGAGAGAGGGAGAGAGAGAGGGAGGGAGGATCTGTCAGCAGATGGGGAGATTTTATTCTCCCTTGACATGCTTAATTTTTTAAAAAAGAGTTTTGGAAAGTCTCAATCAATTTTTTGATTTCTTGGAATGGTCAAATTGGATCAAAGAGCAAATGAAAGTATTGAAGAAGTTTTGACACTTGGGAACTCTGCAGTTTTATGACTTTGGCTTTATTCACAGGGCAAGAATTAGTACCTTGATGTTTTTACTCCCCCCAAAGTGAGTTCTCTAACGTGTGTCACATCCCCAGACTCTTGTCCCAACCCATCTCTTTTCCCTCTGTTCTTTGGCATTGACTGTAGGTGGAATGATTTTCAAGAATGTGCCTTTCATTCCCTCTCCTGGGGTCACCACTATAAATTCTCCAAAAATGCAAAGTGGAAATTTCTTTCTGGAACTGTAAAGCCCTCCTGTGACCATCCCTTTTTCATTTACTAGCTGTGTGTATCTCAGGCAACTTCATGACCATCCCAGGGGCAGCCAAGCAGACAGTTCACTTCCAGGTCCAATGACAAGCTGTACGTTTGGTGTGTTTAATTGTCCTTTTAAAATGAAGTTTTCTTAATGGCCCTTATTGGGTTTAAGTCTATTTTGTTTCTGTTGCAGCCACTTCCATTCTTTTAAATGAAAAAAAATTTGATTTCCCAGCTACTTGTGGATACAACTTTGTAAGGATCACATGTTTGCTGGGCTGCAGGGGAAGTGCTGTGCAAGTTTCTCCCACGTCATGCAACACATGCTTGCCTTCACAGCTCCCTCTGCAATTCTGTCAAAGTGTTTTTGGGCTAATACACAGTCCCAGGCAGGCACTGCCAGTTCTGAGGCAGCTCAGGAATTCAGAAGAATGCTTGTGACATAGACAAAGCTGTATTTCGTTCAAGAGGTCTGGACGATTTGAACTTGGCAGAAACATCTGCAGGCTGACATGTCTCTGTTAGGACACTGAACCTCAACTCCAAACCTCAGTAGACAGTTTGGATTTAAATAGAATATTAGAGGTGAGCTATTACGATATGAATGCATGCTTTTAGGGAGGCTTACTGCTTAGATTTGTTCATTTATCCACTAATTTAGTTATTCAATAAATATTTTCTATTTTCTACAAGCTTGGTATGAAATCATTTAGCATACGGAGGGCCTTATGCTCTTTACCACATAGTGAACCTAACCTACAATTGAAAAGCAAATCTGCTACTTAAGTTACATTAGCAGGACATTTGTTTACCAACTTTGCACACAGATCGGCCACAGTAAAGATGATTATACATCTTAAATTATATTTGGCATATGCCATTTTAGTCTTAAAGGGGTTTTGCAAACTGTAATTGGGAAGACTTGAGTCATGCATGCATTAACATAGCTTGAATGTTAAAATTATTCCAGATTGCTTTTGCATCAGAGCAGTAAACAAGTCACCCTAAATCTCTGTCGTTGTTACTGTAATCGATCACTTTGTCAAAATGGAATAACTCAGAGTTGTTGAGAGCAAGATACTCTTCAGCTCCTTCTACAGCTGGTGACCAGGCCATCCACCCAGCAGGTGGGGACGTGGCTGGTGAAAGTGTGCAGACAGCAGCTGTTGGGAGCTGGGCATTCTTCCTGAAGGACTACCAGATGCACAAGTCACAAAGAACTTCAGTTTCTAAGTTTGTTATAGTTTTTTTTTTTTTTTTTTTTTTTTTTTTTTTTTTTTTTTTTTTTTTTTTTTGTCCTGGGGATTGAACTCAGGGTCTTGCACTGGCTAGGCAAGCACTCTAACCACTGAACTAAATCCCCAACCCCTATAGTTCTTCATAAATAAGAGCATTGTTCCTAAAGTGAATGGAAAAACAAAGTGAAAGCAAAATAAAACAAAACTAAATTTCCTTGGCTATATCCTCAAGGGAAAAAAGAACAGAAAAATAAAATGAGAAATGCATTGCTTTAGCTATAGCCCTGTTGTTTTAAAACATTTTTCATCCTTGTTTTCCATATCACCATTTGGCAATATCCTTTGGCACTCCAGGATACCCTACCTAGATGGAAAAGCAGAGTGGATGTGGCTTCTAAAAATAAGACAAAATAAATTACCTAAAAGGTGAAAAAATATGGAACATAAGTTAAAAAACGGAATATAAATGATCAAGTAGTAGATAATAGTTTTGCCCTTACACCCCAAATTTTGAGTGATTCTTCACTCAAAGAAGTGGGGTCTGTTAATTTCTTTTTATAGGATCCAGCAGGCATTTGCCATTGGAGACCTGCTGCCTGCCAATCAGGGTGCACGATCAAGGCTGCTTTGATGTAACATAAGTTGGAGAGTAGCAGGTGGCCTTCCCTGCTGTTTATAGTGCAGCTTGGGGAGTTCTGTCAGATGCAGCAGCTCCTCTTTATCTGCTTGGAATCTGTGTAAATCACAAAAGAACAGATGGAAAAGTAGTCACATACCCCTGTCCACCTCTTAGAAGCAGCTCATAAACCCCCTACAACACCAGCCCTGTTGCAAAAACAACCCTTCGTGGGTTGGTCACCCAACTGCTCTAGGGTAATCATGCTGTTTACGAAACATCTAAATACATGAATTAGACAAAGAAAACAAAAGCAGCAAATGGTTTAAATGACCACAGCTGTTATATATGTGTATTTGACTATTAAATTCCAGATTTCGGTTAGGTAAATACAGAAAAATTAGAAATTACATTTCATCTACCAGTTCTAAATGTCTTATAGCACAGTTTGGTAATGTCAGATGCCAGTCATTTAGTATGTTTATTCCTTTGATTATTGCTTTTTAAACACAACTATTAAATTGTCTGTCAGTATTCCTGAGTGTTCCTTTAAATGGAGTCATTGTCTAAGGATTGACCTAAATACCTTCATATTGGAAACTGTCAAAAACAGAACCCTCTCAAAAATTTTATAGGAAGCATTTTATGTGAGTCTTCTTTAATTGAGCCAGCTTTTTCCCAATTCACACTAACTTTCTACTACTTGTGTTCATGCTATTCACTGAAGTTACAACATATAATTTACATGTATATTTGATCGAGATGCTTAGTGCCCTATTCATAAGGTGTATATGAGTGAGACCTAGTATATAATAAAGCTTGTGAAAAAAATCCTAATTGTATTTAACTACGGCTTTTTTCAGCATTTAGCCAGGAAATGGAAAGAGAATAAAGAATATATTACAAAGAGGGTGGTTAAGGGAACATAGGCAGGAAGGTGTGAGACAGAGGAGGGCGTGATATGAGCTGCATCCCAGCATTTTTTAGAGTGTGATTTGTAAGACAAGATGTTGAAAGAAATGAAGCTTGAGGTCAACAAGGTCTTAACACAGAAGATCTTCAAGGTCTCATGAAAAACATAGGCTTTGACCTGCATGTGATCAAAGTTGACTATAGCATGTTGACTTTAATCTATTTAGAACTTTAAAATATGTACAAATAATACATTTTTGAAGTCTATAAATTAGTCCAGACACCTACAGTGCACCAAGGTTGCCCATTAGAGAGATACTATTATTTAGAAATGAAATAATTTTCTATTTCCTGACGGATCTTTACCGTGCTCAGAAGAGTTGTTATGGAAACTGACTATATTTCTCTCAACTTATAAATCAGAGCCAGCCAAATTTCAACCAAAGCAGAATAGTGAAGTGTAGTGTGCTCTGAAGTCAGTATCTTTACGAAGTGATCCAGGTCCCTTGTCTGTAGATTCCAAGTGATTAGGAAGCACACAGGAATTGTTCCCAGACTTCCATAAATGAATTTTTTTATAAATTCATGTTCAGGGGAGAAAATGTATTAGAAAAGTGGTTCCCAAGCCAGGGCAATTTTTCTCTCCAGATGACACTCAACAGTGTCTGGAGGCATATTTATGGTTGCAACTGGTTGGGGGAGAAGCCAGCATTTAGTGGGTAGAGGCCAAGGATGTTATTAAACACTGGATCCCCTCCCGAAATGACAGTACCTCTGAGGTTGAGAACTTTCTTTGAGATGTTTCAAATATTTAATCAGATGTATCATATGTTCCACTCTAATAAGAATGAAACTCCAAAGTTCTGTCCTATCTAATCATGTCATTTGGACATATGTGGGTTGAAGGTTTTGAGGCTTTCTTAAGGTTGTCAAATACGTGACCTCCTATAATGAAATTTTGTTGTTGTTGTTGAACAGAATTGTATGAAGTCCTATTGAATTTTTCAGTATTTACAGCCTTTCAGACAGTTGCCAATGAAAAATCAATTGCTTAAAGCAAAATTGTTCTTAACATAATTATAACAAAAAGCTCTCCATTTTTAAATCTTTGGATTTAAAAGTGTTCAAATAATTTTACTAGAGGTAGTGTGAAGAAACTAAACATATTTCTGGAAGACTATTCTCATTATATGAGATAAAGATTTTCTATTTTTAAGGTAATTGTACATGTACTCCTGATGTGTTTGCACCATCAGAATACATACTTTGTTAATATCTTATGATGTAAAGTTAAAAGGAAAACTTTAGAGTGGAATTTTTTCCCTTTAGGTATTCATTCACTTTTCATAATCTTTATTTATAAAACTTTCCTTTGTTGTAACAAAGATAATGACAAGGCAACCTACCCAGTCTCTAGTAGAAGATTTTACTTAATATTGCTATTATTTTTTTCTTCATCATGCCAAAAATTTAGAGAAAAAAGACAGGAATATGTATTTTCTTTTCATTGGAAGTTATGTTAGGTAATTGAAACAGTAGGAAGGTCTGATGTCAAATATTAAAGGTAACTACTGAAGACCGTTTGAGCTAAAATATTACAGTCATGGCATGTGGCGTTACCTGATTCACTTTTAGTGTTGATAAGTAGAATAGGTGAATATCTGATGTCACTCTAGTCTTCTCAGACTTCTGACAGAGACTATAAAATAATTTTATCTCTTGCATTTAATCCTAAACAGTGATATTCATAACATATCTTCTTGAAACAACATGTAAATCTCGTAGGTGAAGAATTTTTTGATGTTTTATTTATAATAAAAGTTTACAAATGTAGATGCCTTATAAATAAATAGCTGTGTGAAAATAGGAGAGCGACCCTTAATCTTTAAATTTGTTTATCCTAATTCTTCATTGTATATGATTATTTCTTACAAAGTATTTTCTGGAAAATAGGTTTCATGGATAAATAATATTTGGAAAAACTACCTAGCTTATCATTCTCTTGGAGATTCTCAATATACACTCGTTCTGTGAAAATACATCAATAGCTACCTAACTGATTTTGTTATTTCCTGCATGTCTGCTAGTTATTCTAAATGTACAAGAAACAAATTTTAGTAAAAAGTAGTTTAAAGTATGTAGTCTAATAGCTCCAATTTATTTTGGTTTGGTTTAATTGCATTTTAAACTGTGTTTTAACTATTAGTTACTTGGTTTCTTTTTAACATTTCCATCAGAGGTGCCAATAGGACCAGTATAAATTTAGATATTTCTCTATTGATTATTTTTTATAAATTTTTTAGTGAGGATAAGTCATTGGTGAATTTTCATACCACTGGAGATCCCATTTTGTGATACACAATGAGAAGGAATATACACAAACAAGAAAATAAACAGCAACATCAATACAATATGTTAACCACCATTATTTAAAAATAACAGATCGAAGAGCCTGGTATTTCTCTATTGATATTTCAACATCTATTATGCCATATATAAGGAGCATTTCTGGGGCACATCTGCAATTGAATTAAATGCTTGCTCATAGTCATACCATTGTTGCTGTACTTGGTGGTGTAGATGTTGCCTCTTCCTTTACTTCAAATATGATTGCAAAATTTAGAACTTCATCAGTAACCTTTCCTACACTTTATTCTGATGAACCAATTTTAGAGCTTGCTTCTTCGTTATAAAAAACATTGCTAGCAATTAAGTCTCATGGGACACAATGTTCTAAATCCTAACCAACCAATACCCTGCCATCCAGTTTTCCTCCATTGGAAATGGATGAATGTGTTCAGATCAGAGCGTAAATTGGCATGAACCTTAATCTGAAATGCAATAAACTTAGAGAAGACTGAATGATTTTAAAAATGTATCATTATTCGTATCCAGTGCTTCCTCTGCACTTCTGTGTACCATCTGGTCCTGATGGTCGAAGTGCCAAAATACCATAAGGAAAGTTGTTTTTGTGGTATTTCCAGTCGAACCAGAATCAGAAAGTACCAGAAATCCCTTGAGAAAGCTGTTGTCACAGGACACAAAGCCTAGTTTGTCAAAGACTTTCAAGGAGAGTGGCTGAAATCAAGCTACCATCCAAATTTAAGTGCTGATCAGACAGAAGATGTTCTGGGTTTGTGGTCTGCCAAGTGTGTTGCGTTTAAATACACACACGCGCGTGCACGCACATACGCACGCATACACAAAACATACCTACTAGTGCCTCAGATATGTGTCCTATTCCTTTGTAAACTAAAGTTCTCTTTCTAATCCTTGATTTGTTTATTATTCTGTTAATGTCTTGATTTTAAAGAAGAGTATTTATGGATGAAGTCAAGAAATTTTCCAGTGAGAAATAAATGATTGAGAACAAATACACAAATCTATTTAATGGATGACATCGTATTTAAAGGTCGTTACAGAGTACATGTGAAATGTACAAAACCACTCAGCATTGTCCTATTTGTGAGCCTTCTGATGGCTTCAGAATTCTTTTACATGCCTTTCTACTTCTGTTCAGGACATCACAGCTTGTCAAATACAAAGAATTTTGAATCTTCAAAGATTCAATCTGTGCTGTAAACTTACTGCCCGGAAGGTTTAAAGTGGGCTGTTCAAATTGGCAACATTGTTTCTTTCATTCAATCCCTAAACCAGCTCAGATTGATTTGACACTGAGGTTTATTCAGTTTAATTTAGTTCAGTTAAAAAAAAGAACTCAAGTAGGGAAAGAATTTAAGTGATGAGTGTAATTGCATGAAAATTAGTATATTAAGGAGGGAAACTTAACCATACGTATTTTCTGCCAAAAGTGCCTACAGTGCAAAGAATGTAAGCTTTTGTGTCAGACACATATAGATTCAAATCCTGGTTCTACATCTGCCAGTTTTGTGACCTAGGGTTATTGACTAAGTGCCCTGAAATTAACTTTCTAATCTAAAAATGTAAAGCCAGTTATTTTACTGAGTTGAAACTATCAACAAGCAATAGAATTTAAAGTCTTGGAGTATGGCAGGTGCTCAGTCCCCTCATCAACACTAACTGTATGTGAGGATGATAAAATAATAGACAGCTGCAAGGCACATACTTAAGAGGTTGGCCATTACGAAAGTGCATTGCAGTTTTTGCTTAAATTCTTTTTTATCCATTGAAAGAGGCAGGAATAACTCTGGGGATGTAACTCACACAAGCTTGTGAGGTAATGATGATATTCTCCATTAAGAATATTACCTACTCAGTTCCCATAGGCAAGGACTTAAAATATCTTATTGCATAAAATTGTAATTCCTTCAAAGGGGCTTGATCTAACCTGGGATGTTTCTGAACCAGTGTAAAATACACTTCTCCTTCAGGCCTTATTGCATCACTTGCTGTGTCCTCGGCTTAGCCCCAGAGAAGATTTTTCCTAAATACAACTAAAGAAAGTCAAAACGATTCAGACCAGTCTTCTAATTGAAACAAAAATCTCTCTCTTAGAATTGTAAAACTGTATTATCTGTGTCTGGTATGTGCACTGTCATATAGTTTGTTGGAATATGCAGTTTGTTACTAGGACAAATAGTCCTCGTAGTTATCTCTTCTTGGAACATTCACTCTTTGTTTTGAAGTCAAAGCCTGACCAAAAACATCATGAAAACACATACCTCATAGTTTTTCAGGGAAGCATGATGTTGATATATCCAAGATCTTGTTCTTAAACCCAAAGCCTTTAGATCTTCAAGTAATGGCATCTAATCTTCAAGTAGTTACTTTCCTGTTTCTGATTTCTTTAGTTTACATAATTTCACTTTTCTGCTCTGATACTCTCTTGAATCACTTGAGTTGAATCGCTTACATCACTGACACTCCATAGAAACTTTTTTTTCTTTATATCATTCCCACATAACCTGCTTAGGAAAGCAATTAAGGTGTCATTCCATGCGGTGTCAGAGGAGTGCAAAACGTTGCCTTTGGGAGAACTTTGCCTGAACCGTCCTCCTCCCGCAGTGCTGCAGACAGCGAGGATGTGCGGCTGCTGGCAGCTGCTTTCTTAACTCCTATCACCCTGCACTGGGGTTCGTTGCCCAAGCAAAACTAACATGTGTGCTTTTTTTTCCTTTCTTTTTTGAATGATAAGACATATATGCTGTTCTGTCTCGAGCTTTGAGACACCATCTTATTAGGAATACAATCTGTCAAGAAAAGCAAAATATATCCGAAGAGAACTCCTTTTTCTCTGTGTTATGTTACAATACTTTTATTAGTGGATGAACATTCCCTAGACAGCACCTACTGCTTGGCTTGGGTGCTGGCCAGAAATGAAAGGAAAAAGAAACACACGGTTAAATCCAAGAGGCATAGTAGTGCATGGCTGTAACATACACCAGGAACTGAACTGTCAGGAGGGCGGAGGCCATATAGGAGTTCAGTGCACAGGAGAACGGGCTGGTCATTGTCAGGAATCTATGGGGAAGCAGATAGTGAATTGCGGATCTTTTTGCTAGGTGCCTACATTTGATCTCTCCCCATTCTTCTAGGGAGATGGCCCTTTAGAAATTTGAGGGAGGTGGCCTAGGCCCCCCGTGGCGGCCATTGCCTCCACCAGGGCCTTTCTGCCGCGAGGTGCTGCCCAGGTCGGCCTGCGCGGGGCAGTCATGGTCCCGCTTTAAGCGAGCAGAGGCCTTCGAGACAGGGCACAGGGCGGGGCCTGGCTGGAGGGGCGGGGCCGGCCTTGGAGCACTTGAGTTCGCTCACTCTTCGCCACTCCCTGTCCTTCGGGATCTCCGCATCTCCCTGGTGCCATGTGGATAGCAGAGACCAGCTCGGCGGTATCTTCTCTGCCCAACGGCAACTGCAGCCGCCCCAGGGCGCCGCCAGAAGGGAACCGGGTGACGGTGGTGCTCAGTGCACAGTGGGGCATCGAAGGCAAAGGGAAGGTGGTGGATCTGCTGGCGCAAGACTCGGACATTGTGTGCCGGTGCCAGGGAGGAAATAATGCTGTACATACAGTTGTTGTAAATTCTGTGGAATATGATTTTCATCTTTTACCCAGTGGAATAATTAATCCAAATGTTATTGCATTCATTGGAAATGGTGTGGTAATTCACCTGCCTGGATTGTTTGAAGAAGCAGAGAAAAATGTTCAGAAAGGAAAAGGTCTGGAAGGCTGGAAAAAAAGGGTTATCATATATGACAGAGCTCATATTGTATTTGATTTTCATCAAGCATCTGATGGTATCCAAGAACAACAGAGACGAGAACAAGCAGGCAAAATCTTGGGTACCACAAAAAAGGGCATTGGCCCAGTTTATTCTTCCAAAGCTGCTCAGAGTGAATTTCGGATGTGTGATCTTGATCTCGTTTCCGATTTTGATGGCTTCTCTGAGAGGTTCAAAGTTCTAGCTAACCAATACAAATCTATATACCCTACTTTGGAAATAGACGTTGGAGGTGAATTACAAAAACTCAAGGGTTATATGGAAAGGATTAAACCAATGGTGAGAGACGGAGTTTATTTCCTATATGAGTCTCTTCATGGACCACCTAAGAAAATCTTGGCAGAAGGTGCAAATGCAGCATTATTAGATACCGATTGGGACTTACCCTTTTGTAACCTCCTCAAACTGCACTCTTGAGGGTGTCTGTACAGGCCTGGGTATGCCCCTCAAAATGTTGGAGAAGTGTATGGAATTGTGAAAGCTTATACCACTAGAGTCGTTATCGGTGCCTTTCCAACAGAACAGGACAATGAAATTGGAGAATTATTACAAACAAGGGGTAGAGAATATGGTGTAACTACTGGAAGGAAAAGGAGATGTGGCTGGCTGGGCCTTGTTTTACTCAGATATGCTCATATGATCAGTGGATTTACTGTGTTGGCACTTACCAAGTTGGATATTTTGGACATGTTTACAGAAATCAAAGTTGGTGTTGCCTACAAGTTAGATGGTGAAATCATACCTCATTTCCCAGCAAACCAAGAAGTCTTAAATAAAGTTGAAGTTCAATATAAGACCCTCCCAGGTTGGAACACAGACATTTCAAATGCAAGGACATTTAAAGAGCTACCTGTTAAGGCACAAAGTTATGTTCAATTCATCGAAGACGAGCTTCAAATTCCAGTTAAATGGATCAGTGTAGGTAAATCCAGAGAATCCATGATTCAGCTCTTCTAAGGATTATCAGTAGGAGAAGAAATATTCCATGGGAGGGAGGGAGAAGACTTTGTTAAATATTTCTTTATGACCTGAAAATTCAGAAATAAGACACTGAAGTGAGTTGAAGCACTGCCAGTGTTCCCAGGTTTTGAGCTGGACGGCTGGTGCTGGGGCAGCCTTGGGTGTCCCTGGGTGTTCTGGGCCAGCTCCTCTGCGGGCATCGTCCTCCAATCATTTCTCACTCCTGCTGCTTATGATGCCACCTTTTCTTTCAATGTTTAGTGGTAGCATAATCCCTGTTGTTTGAAATCTAAAGTAGTTATTTTTATGCAGTTTTTTTTTATTATTGTCATTGTGTGTTTTAGGTATTTACCCCTATTAGAAGAAAACTTAATGCAGTTTTGCATAAGTATTTTTACATTCTGATCATTCAATTCTCATTGTAATCTTTGCAGTTAGAAAAAGAGTGATAAAGGTAGGGGTTCTGTAAACTTTTGTAATGCTATAAATTCTGTTTCAATTGTGAATTGTTTATTTTCTGCTAAGACCATTGCAAAATTGAGCTTTGGCGGGGGAGGGCTATGCTCATAGGTCCTTTAATTTTACAAAACACAAACTTATTCTGTCTATAAATTATTTAATACATTAAACATTTAATTAAATGTTCAAAAAGAAAAGATGGTCCCATAAATAATCTTAATGTTTAAAAAAGTAGTCATTAAAAGATCTATTGTGATATTTGGACATTTTTCTTCAGTTTCAGACATGAGCTGCAAAGTGTATATTCCCTTTTTAAAATTTGTATTATATCATTATTTCTAAGTCTGATGGATTGATTTTTTCAACACCATGCCTGCCAGTATACCTGCAAAATCCTCTGTAAGTGTCCAGATGCATCCAGATTTCTGGCCATAATTTTAATCATGCTTTCTTTTCTCCTTTCTTGAACCAAAAAAGGTGTTATTTTGACAATTAGGCTTAACATATATGTTGTAGATTATTCTTCATTGAACTATTACATGTTTAGGTGGCACTTAAGTTTATTTTATTAAACCATCAACAGCAAAAAAAAAAAAAAATTGAGGGAGCCCTTGTAGCTTATGGCTTGATGTACAGACCTTAATTAGCATAAAATTAAAAATAAATATAAAATAGTGGTAATTGGGAAATTTCACTTTGAGTAAAAACAATTAAAGTAAGAAAAATAAATCCATATACTATATATGTATGTATTTCTATCATATATGCCATATATGAATATGTATATGCATACATATATACATGAAGTTACATATGTATACATATATACTTCCTGTTGATGGGCTAACATGGGATTTTCTGCTATAGAAATTTTATGACTTTTTTGATCCTCCCTTCCATCATTTTGTGTTGTTAATAATGTAGAATATAGGGAAGCTAAAATGTCTTGAATTTATGGTGGTTTTTTAGATAATTAGAGGTTGAATTCCATTAGTTTAACCTCCTGTTCCTTTTACTCCTCAATAGCCACAAAGTTGGGGACAGGGAAGAGGAGATGAGGTAGGAAAAAAAGGTCAAAGATGAAGGCAGTAATTACAATTGTGGATTGTTATTTCTTGATAATTAATTAAACCAGATAAGTAACAACTATATAGGAAAATCAATTGCATTTATTAAAAAGAAAGACTGAATCCAATTAAGCATCCTCTTTTTTGTTAATTAAAATGAAGCTTAATTCACAGGAAACCTTTGTTCAGAAATGGGGCACCAAGTCATTCTTTTTTTTTTTCCAACTAAATTGATGGTAGACAGCTGTTGACTTTCAGGTTAAAGACTTCAGGAAGGAGGCTTCTTGGCCTTTTCTCCATATATCTGATGACCTGGGAAAGTGATGACTTTATAGGATGTGACCACATGGCCGTTACCACTGTGAGGTAAGTGCAGGTCTCCCACAAGTCCCATCAGGGGACCAGAAGGAACTATTATTCAGAAAGAGTTACTGGGTCCTACTAAACATGATCCCATACTATTTCTCCTCAGACTCAAATGAAAATTCAACTTGTTTTATAGATGTTATTGAATATGCTCTAGCATGGACACGATTGTTTCTGTGTGTGCTTTTATGGAAGAATAGAGACTATGTAATTTGAACATATGAATCTCATTATGTTCAGTTTTGCATAATTTAACTCTTTCCTCAAAAGGTCGGGAAAGAGACTAAGAAGAAACGGATTTCAGGTCATACAGAATTCTTAGCTCAGTAAATTCTGTCTTTCCATTTCTTCTGGGAATTCTTATCAAACTGATGGGGTTGTTTATGACAATAAAACAGCATTTTAAAAGCTTCTACAAGCTTTACTGAAACGTGGAGTGCCTCCAAACTTTTAGATCAATTGCATCGATTCAATTATAGAACATAAGTGAAGACTAATAGTTTTTTTTCTCATTAACTTCTAATTTACGTAAGAGAGAAGATGTTAATATGGTTCGAGAGTCTTTGTGGGGAAACCATTTCAGTTGAGCTGGAGAAAATGGGACTGTGGTTTTTATTTTCAATTGATATTTCACAAATTAAAATATCTAATCTTTAACTCAAATCCCACAACTTTCCCATCTTTCCTATAAACTCAGAAAATTTGTGAACTCTGAGTGGAATCAGTATAGCTGCTTTTATATATCACAGAAGTTTTCTTCAAAGTTTTGCCAAAAATTAAAAAAAAATTTGGCATCTCTTTGGATTTTTTCTAAGGTATAGAAAAGTCAAACAGTCAATATTAGGAATTGAGATAAAGATAAACCTTGAAATATGTCCAATTTGAATTACATTCAAATAAATCTTAAGGATTTTAGGTTTCCCCAGTGAATTAAGGACTGGTTTGTTTCTGATTTTTCTGCCTTTTTTGAATACTAGGGATGATGTCAAGATAAAGTGTAATTATGGTGGAGCTCTTTGGGGGACACCTAAACTTTACGACACAGATTAGAATGGGAGTTAGAAGAACCTTAAATTATTCATTAATCAAGTAATTTTCTTGTAGGCTTTCAATTTCCTAATTGTTTTTGGGAAGAAAGAAATTATCCCATTCTCCAAGTCTGTCTTTATTTGTAACTACTGGATGGTTGCCCTATGTTTATTTTCCTTTTTTATTTTTCAGCACTTCTGTCTTTTCTTATTAGTGCTGAGGTGAATATGTGCCAGTATTTCATCTGAATAGTATTTCACTAGCTTATGAAAAGTTTAAGTGTATGCAAGAATGGTTTCTAAAGGATTTGGATTCAAAGTAAAGCAATCATATATTTGGTAATTTAGTGCTATTTAACCATTCCAAGATTCTATTTTTATACCTATAAACTGGAAACAATATTTCCACATCTTCTTTTGGAAGGAGGAATTATGTAAGATACAAATCAGCTAGTTCAAGGTGCTCAGTAAATATCGTGATCTCCTATGTTGGTCAGTTTATACCTACTTTTGTCCCTAATGCTACTTTATTAACCTCATATATTTTCCCTTGTGTGGAAAGGCAGGTGGATACACTTACTCTCTGTTTTAACTTTTTATATACTTTGTGATTGCTTAGGATTAGGTTTGGTTGTGTAAGCCAGGATGCTAAACACCAGGAGAGACAGCATATATTTAAGTATGAATAAAGTAGAAATCAATCCATCTATAAAATGGACATCACGGCTGGGAATTTAGCTCAGTGGTTAGAGTGCTTGCCTTGCAAGCACAAGGCCCTGAGCTCAATCTCCAGCAGCAGCAAAAAAAAAAAAAAGAAATGGACATCAGGAGTGGAATAGATATTCTCCAAAGGCCTTCAGTTAAAACTTTTAAAAAGTAATAGCCAAAAACATGTTAACTGTTTGTCTTGTATATTATATTTGAATTTAAAATGGAAGAAAAATTAAAATTTAAATACTCTTGATAAACACAGTAGCCCAGTTCTTTGCTTACCCCAACCCATCTCATCCATTGTTGTATTAATGTTCAGAAAAGCTCTATGTTTTCACATTTTTGAACATTTACTTCATTCACCTTCACTAGTTCTCATGCAGTTGCTCTGATAGATGATAATTGTGTTACTTAAAAGCATCTGAGCTCATTCCGTACAGTCACAAGGTGGCTGTCTACAAATAAACTTTAATGTCAAATAATAAAAAAATCAACTTTCTTCACTCTGTTCTTGACCGACATGATGATTTTGAAGCTGAGAGTGCTGAGATTTTTGTCCGAAACCTATTTTGCACATGAGATTACATTGTTTGAAGATGATTTAGAGGGATAAAAGATATTTTTAGGATCCAGGAAATTAAGGGAAAGGATTTAATAAAGCATTACAGGAATGGAAATGTGGAACAGTGTTACAGACTTCCAAAATTAATAAAAAAAGAAGAAAAACCCAGAAATTAGAGAGAATTGCACCAAGTAAAATTGTGTATTTGGTGGATATTCATTATGGTTATGACAAGACAAAGAGCTTTTGGAGATTGTTGAGCCATGTGACAGCTGGTTATGGAGGTCTGTGAGGAAGAAAGGCATCCTCGTGTAGTTACCGTTATGCCTGTGAACTTTAGTTACTACTGTGGCTGTTGCTGCCATTTTGACTAAACCCAACTGCCAGCATTTCTACCGTCCCACTTAGTAAAGGTATATTTATTGTATTTAGGACACCATGCTAAGCTGTTTCAATACTTTTTACCACTTAAACCTCTGAGTAAGACTTTGAAGTAGTTATTAGCAACCTAACTTGATTGAAGAAAAAGTATGTGCTTTGAGAAATAAGTAGTTTTTCAAGAAATTTAGTAATGTGGTCAATTACGTATAGGTTTCTTTGATTGGGGGGAAAAAGAAGAAGAAGGAGACTAAGAAAAAGAAGGAGGAAGAGAAAAGAGAGAAGAAGAGGAGGAGGAAAAGGAAGGGAAAGAGGAGAAGGAAGAAAATGAAGAGGAAGAGGAGGAGGAGGAAGAAAAGGAGGAGGAAAAGAAAGAGGAAGAGGAAGAGGAGAGGTGCAGGTGAGAGGAGGAAGGGTAGAAGGAGAACAGCGAAGAACAGAAGGGAACAAATTAAAGCTTAGGATGATGTTCAAGTCCATATAGCAGAAACCCAACATAGCAGTGCCTGAAGAGTAAAATAAATTATTCTTCATATAAAAGAGCTACAGCAACAGGCTAATCATCAAACATCACCACTATGTGGTTTTGTTTATCTTCTCTGGTATGTGGATTTTTGTCCTTAAAATTGACTCCTGGTTCAAGTTTAATGGCATACAGCCTAGCCAAATAGCCTAGCCAAACAAACCAGAAACTTGTATAGGGAAGGAAACAAAGTCAAAGAATATTATTACTTGGCTCAGCAATGACCAATATTTGCATAGTTGTAACAGTACAGATACATATTATTGCTTTAGTCCACAATTGTGATGTGAAGGTAGTGTTTTTAAAATATGTATATACTTAAATAATAAAGAAGGATGAAGCAAGAAGTAGTATCAGGCTAGAAGTGAAGGCCTAGTTTCAAGGAATATGGAAATAAATGCTGAATGAAAGAGCAGGAGGGGTTGAGAGTAAATGGCTTGGGCAGCAGGACTGTGGTAAGAATTGAAAGGAAGAAATGAACAATAGTTTTTCAATATGCCTTTCCTGCTTTGGTTTAAACTATAAAATAATAATTGTTTTGATATAAATATGCCCATTTATCTTAAAGTTATAAAATACATTAATACAAATAGCCAAAACATCTCAAAACAGAAATAAACATTTTTCATAGTTTAGTTATGTTCCTTTCAACTTTGACCTTTGAGTCATTTTACACAATTCATTTATTCATTCAATAAATATTGCCAGGTGGCTTGCTAAGTGCCAGACACACCATCAGACACTGGAGAGAAAGATGAGTAAGAGATTTCCCTAACCTCAGGGTGTTCACAGTCAGTGTGGGAGGCAGACACCAAGGATCACAGAACATGGGAACAAATATGGGTGAAAAAGAGTCAGAAAAGACAGGAGCAGAGAATGGAGAAGACTGGACCATGAAGTGTTGGCAAATGTTTCACAGCTGACTGAGAAATGCATATGTACATACTTTTTTCTAAGTTTATTATAAATGTCTGAAAGGAAAGATAGCTTTCAATCTTAGAATAGGATAAAATATGTAATATATCTTACTGTAAATTCTGCAAAATTGATTAGTGAAAGCAGTTCTGACACAAATATGGCCAATATTTTTATTACAAGAACAACAACAACAACCAACAAAAAACCCAATGAATATGTATGTCGATACTTCCATCGTTGGTTAATGGCATGAGTAACTTTTCTGCTGAGTTCAGAAGGTAGTTTTTAGAATTCTGAAGTAATATACTCTGTCGTGGTAGTCACAGTGTAATGGCTTTAGGTATGGTATACTTTTTAAGTTTAATCTGCAACATTTTAGTTTTATCAATCCTTTTCTCAGGTGTAAACAATCAAACTTTGATTTGTAATGTTGATGGGTTTTAGTGTGCCTGCTCCACCATGACCAGTTTCATAGTCCAGTGTTGACAGTGCTGAATGTGAAGTTTGCAGTTATTTTCGTCTCTGTAGACTACATCTGTCATCAAAATATAATGGATCTAAACAACCTCAAGAAGGTGAATAATACAATGCAAGAAATAATTAGGAAGTGATGGGTTTAGCTATATTTAACTTCGGTTTTTAATATCATTTACTTAATTATCAATTTATATTAATTTAATTTATTAATGACTGGGTTTAATGACTGGCTTGTAACATTCCTAAAAGGTGAATAGAGGCTTCTTATCTTGCAAATCTTGTTGAAGAGCAAATGTAGTACATCATGAAGGCACAGATGAGATCCAAACGATAAGGTGGTGAGTGACAAGTGCTGTGGATCAAAGCATAACTTGAAGATGCCTGCACCATTAAGGATAGGCAAAGGAGCAGAGGTTCGTGCTGGGGAGAGAAGGACTGAACAGGGAGTGAGCAAATCTATGAGAGATGGTGAGATGTGCAGTCCAGAAAAGGAAAACACTTACAACTCTCTGGGATTCAGAAACAATGTCAGTAAGGCAAAGTGAGTTTCATATGCAAGTTTATATGATCATTTCCTGAAAATTAAAGTATAATATTGTTCCCATGTAATAAAAGAGTTATAAATATCATCATGATTGATGTTTCACCTTTAAAAGGCCAAAGATTTATAAGATCTGAAGATAATCCAGAGTATAATGATATTTTACTTTTAGGAAAATTTGAGTCCACAAACAGTATAGACTTAGGGAATAATGATAAACATATGCAAATACAATAGAAGAAATAAAACTCTTTTCACCTCACTTTTTAGACTTAATAGCTGTTAATGTTTCAAATGTTCATGATTCCAATACCTATGTGTGTCTCAAATATATAAATTAATAAATTTTGATAGGAAAACATACTGTACTACTTATGTAAAAATTTTTGATGACTACATATCCGATTTAATATGTGACCATATTATACTTTGTATAATAGATACAGGTACCATAAATTGTTATCATTGTCAGGTACCATAAATTGTTATCATTATTTTGTTTATATATGAATTGCCATAAACATCTTTGTACTTACAAATTTTATGTTGAGATAATTTTTCTCTCTAGGAAAAATCTGCAAGAATAGAATTAACTGAATTAAAGATATAGACACTTTTAAGAATCTTGATATATTTTGCAACCTGATTTGTAGAAATAGAGTTTTCAGTAGATTTTCATCCCATCATAGAAGTCCTCATTTCCTCAGGGCCTCATCAGTATGGAGTAGCCCTTTGTTTTGGCTGTATTTTAAAATAGTCTCCATAGATGTTCCACCTGAAAGAAGTCCACCTGAAAAAGCGGACTTTAAAGCCAAGTATTTCTAGGTTTTGCGCTAAACAAGATTTAAGGCCAGAGTGGTCTGAGAGTAGCAGGTCACACTTTCTGGGAGGTAGGCCAGGAGTCGTCACAGTCCACAGTATTAAGGCTCCATTGTGACCTGTTTCTCACTCCTTTCGTGTTCAAACTTCGGGATACACTTCCTGCTTGGACGTCTTGCTCTCTCCGTCCAAATCAGACATTTCTTCAAGTCCCTTTTGAAAAGCTGCATTATGAATGCTTATAGAATTGAAAGTGCAACATTTAGTTTCATATTTTCTTGGATGGTGTCTTCGTTAGTTTTCCTAACATATCTACGAGAGCTTGAGGGAACAGACCGTATCATTTAGTCAGTCCCAGGCTATCATCTGTGAAAACATCCTTGTATGACATCGGATAGGCCCTTGGGAAATACAGAGAATAACACCAGATCATGAACCCTACAGGCTTTGTGCTGTGGAACTGTCTTCTAACAAAAAGTGACAGTTACTTGAAAATTATGAGCATTTTATAGACTACTACATTTTTTAAAAAAATGGATAGCTTTCTGAATGATTCCAAAAAAGAAGAATTCTGGGAGTGTGTGTTTGTGTGTATTTGTGATGAAACATTGTAGTTATCGGGGGAGTATGTAGACGGGAAAACGGACGGATCTAGATTATTTATTTTACACATATGAAAGATAAGTTGCATAAATATTGAGTGACTACAGACACAAAGATGGTAAGAGACAGGATGATCTAGAATTTTGATTTGCTGGCTTACTAGTCAATGTTAGTTTTATGCTGTGAGACTGCATCTTTAAAATGTATGTTTTCAACCAGGTATGATATTGGAATATAGAAAGTATTTATGCAATCTATAATGTACTTTCAAATCTAAAGTACAAATAGTCAAGTATTCTTCCATGACTAGAATAACAAAGCAATTTAAGCATCAACTTACAAAGCAACTTACAAGTTTTCCATTTTTCGTTATCTCTCCTAGGGCAAAAAACTTTTTTGTCTACCTGTTTAGGTTTTGTACAGCCTTGTTCTCCTTTTCATAATCATCTGCAATTGAAAATGTGATCCTTTTTTGAATGTATACTTGATAGGGATTTATTTTATCATACTTTTGTCATTTCTTTTGACACACTACGTTGTGTTTGCGATGGCTCTCCCTATAGTATATGTTTGTGTTGATAAAATCACCAGTGTCAGAAGATATCACTAACGTCATACTAAATGGAAGAAAATCTCCAAAAGCATTTTCTCCAAAATCAGGAACATGACAAAGTTGTCTACTCTCACCACTCCTGTTCGATATAGTACTCAAAACTTTTGCTACAACAAACAAAAGAAATAAAATAGATGTAGGAAAGGGTGAAGTCACACTATTCTTTCTCTCAGACAATGTGATCCTTTACGTAGAAGTCCCCAAAACTTCAGCAGAAAAATCTTAGAAATAATAAACTAAAAAAAAAAAGTAACAAAAGAAATAATAAACTAATTCAGCAAAGCAGCATGATTCAGAATTAATACACAAAAACCAATGGTGTTTTTGTACACTAACAATGAACCCAGCCAGAAAGAAATCAGCAAAACAATCCTATTCATGGGCACTTAAAAAAAAATTAAATATCTAGGTATTAACCTAACCAAAAAAGTGAAAGACATTTACAAGGAAAGCTGTAATACTTTGGAGAAAGAGATTGAAGAGGACAATAAAAACTGGAAGGACAATCCCTGCATATTCCCAAGCATGCAGAAGCAGCATTGTCAAAACGGTCATATTACCAAATATGACAAATAGATTTAATGCAATTCTTCTCAAAATACCAATGGTATTCTTCAGAGAATTAAAAAGAATCCTAAATTTTATGTAAACAGGAAGAGATCCAGGCTAGCCAAAGCAATCCTAAGCAACAAGAGCAAACAGGAGGCATCAAGGTAGGTGATCACAAGCTATACTGCAAAGCCCCAAAAATGAAGGCAGCATAGTCTTGGCAGGGAAACAGCCATGCAGATCAGCGGGACAGGACTGAGGATGCAGAATCAATCCCAAGAACTTTTAGCTAGCTGATCTTTGATAAAGGGGCCAAATACCTACCCCAGAGAAAAGGTAGCCTCTTTAACAAGTGGTGCTGGGAAAACTATTAATTTACATGCAGAAGAAAGAATCTAGACCCACCTCTTTCATCCTGTACTAAAATAAAATCAATAGAGATTAGAGACCTAGAAATTAAAACAGAAGCACTGAATCTGCTGGAAGATAAAATAGGTAAAAGTTTTAAAAACATAAGTATAGACAAAGACTTTCTGAACAAACACCAATTTAATAAGAAATAACACAAGAATCAACAAATGAGGTTATAATAAATGAAAAAGCTTTTGCCTAGCAAAGATAACACCCAATAGAATGAAGAGACAATACATGGCCAATGGATACCTAAAAATACATACAGCATCCTTGGCAGTTAGAGAAAAGCAAGTCAAAACAACACTGAGATTGCATCTTACTCCAGAAAGAACTCAAAAAACAACAAATGCTGGTGAAGTTATGAAGAAAAAGAAGCCCTTCTACATTGTTGGCAAGAATGTAAACTAGTGCAACCCCTGTGGAAATCAGTATGGTTATTCCTCAATAAACTAAAAATAGAAGTTTCTTTTGGCCCAACTATACCTCTTCTGGGTGTCTTCCCAAAAGAGTCAAATATATCCTATTACAGTGGCCCGTGCATAGTCATGTTTATAGCAGCACAACTCATAATAGCTAAATCTTGGAAGTGGGCTATATGCCCATCAACGGATGAATGAATAAAGAAAATGTGTTTATAGACAATTGAGCACTACTCGGTCATAAGAAAGGATAAATTTGAGTCATTTGTAAAAAAAAAACCACGACCTTGAGACGATAACGCTAAGGGAAACAAATCAGTCAGAGAAGTTAAATATCACATGGTTTGTTTTGTATGAGAAACCAAAGTACAAATAATTTATAAAGCAAAATAAAAGATAATAAGAAACAGGAAGGTAGACTTTATGGAGGTGAAAAGAGATTCTGGGTATGGGGAAAAGACGGGGGAAGGGAAGAGAAGGGGAAATAAAAATGAGTAAGATGTGATACACTGTACATAAATTCTCCAGGATAAATGTATTCATTGTATTTATAAACATGTACTAAATTTAAAAATCTCAATAATATAAGAAAGTAGGGTACCACAAATCCTTTGAGTAGAGACTCATGTGCACATATATGGATTATGTTTTTGTGTTTGTGCTTGTAGACTCTTATGGAGCAAATTATAAGATTAAAAAGATTGTGGCAATCAAGGAGGCTGAGGCAGGAGGATTGCATGTTTGAGCCTAGCGTGGACAACTTAGCTAAATTTATTCCTCAGTAATTGGTAACAATTTTCAAGGCTTGGCTAATTGCAAGTTGTGGGCCACTGTATATTTGTGCTAAAATGTGGTCGTATAGGGATATGTGTGTATGTAGCATGAACATACATAGACACATACCAATTTAGTATGTATTTTGATATGTGTATGTGGTATTATTGAGATGGACATTTAGGCAAAATTTTCTATTGTTTTGGTTACCATCAAGTGTTATGCTCTATTTCTGAACTACTTTAAGAAATCTCTGATTTCGAAGTTTGCAGTGCCATATCTCTGTATGTTTAATTCTGTCTGCAATAAGACTTCCACAGGAAGAGAGCAAATGCATTTGGGTTTGCAAGTGCTTGGCTGTTCACAACTTTCTGGAGCCCCAGCCCTCTGCATTTGCAGAGATAGGGATACCTGCCCTTTGGACGCCCTGCTACTGATTAGCAGAATCTTCATAATTGAACAAAATTTCATGTCAAGAGTTTATCGATCTGACTTCCAGCCCCAACTTTCTCAGTGGAAAAACACAGTTCCCACCTCTTCCACCTGCCTGCTTGGGTACCGTTTCTATAACGAAGGAGCTCTTGTACTGGGAAAGACTCCTGTTTCAAGCTGAGTTCTATTTTTTTTTTTCTTTGTATCCCCAGCATGTAATTATCTCATGATAAGCACCTTTGTGTCTAATGATTTAATTAGGTAATCATATCACTGCTGTTAGTGATGTTTTGTGTGATGAAAATGTGGAATATGTAGTAAATCATCAAAGCTCTTCAGTGCTGACCAGTGAAGCAGACTGCTTGGGCTGGGAGTTGAATTTCTGCTTCCCCAGACAGGACTTTGTCTTGTATGTGAGCAAGGTGGGAAGAAAAATACTTCTTTGTAGTAAACAGATAGAGGAGGGTATAATGGTGTTTTCCTGAGCCTTGACACATTTTTATCTGCCTTGTACACAGACATGCAGATTTTAATGTATATTTGCTGCTTTTTCTCAAAATAAGCCACATTAGCTGGAATGTAGCAACAGCTGTTTGAATATTGTACTTTTGCTTTTTGTTTTTCATTTATGTTTTGTTTACTGTATTTATATGTGCTGTGGGTGTGTTCAACAGGTAAAAACTGGCATTTCTAACATTTCCATTTTGTTCTTGTGTTCAGAGGCACACACTCAAGTGAAAAATGACTCAAGATATTATTTTGCCAAAGGTCATTAAGTGATGCGAAGTGACTTTCTTTACAAATGTAATATGACTTTCAGTGAAACAAGAGACCTATTACTGTCTTGTTGTCTTCTTCAATTGGCTGGTTGTATGAAGGGCTTTGTTGTGAACTTTGACAAATAATGTTTTTTAAATGTTTACTCTACCAGAGAGTGTTAGTTCAAAAACAATATTAAAAAAACAATGTTGCAGGTTGGGATAAGGGGCCTCTCTTTGCAGTTTTGTAACTCTTTGTTAAAACCTTGTATATCCAAATGTTAAGTGGTTATTTTCTATTAATTATATAAACAGACACTATAAGAAAATAGCCAAAAGCTAACTAGTGTTACTATTAGGTAATTTCGGACAGATAATGGTGTTGCATCCTCAAACACTGAAATGAAATTTCTGAGTTAGTTTGTATTTTTTTTTTT
>PVJO010017226.1:0-39778 GCA_004026905.1 Hystrix cristata | reverse complement strand
CCAGCCCCCCCCCCCGAGTCTCCCAGAGCCGCCCGCCCGGGCCTCCCCATCCGACGCCTGAGCGCCCTGTGCACTGCGCCGGGCCGCCTCCCTCCTCGCCCATTCCCACCTGCTGTCTGCTCAGGGCGCCCCGAGGCAGCCTCGGCCTGTCTCCCAAGTCCACCTGGGGTACCGTGGCCTCTGCGCAACTCAGCGCGGGCCGCCGTGCCCCCAGCTCCCTCCACAGCCGCGGCCCTCAAGTCGCCCGGGCCCCACCTCGGCGGCCGGCGCAGGAGCCCTCGCCCCGGTCCCGGGACCCGGCAGAACCAGGGCCCGGCCCGGAGCAGGCAGTCCACTCACTTTCTCCCCCTGGAGTCTGCGCTCAGCCGTCCCAGGCCAAGGGTCCCAAGAGTTGGAGGAGAGTCCGTCCGCAGCTCGCAGCCCGCCTCCCGCAGGGAGAGCGCCTGGAACTGCGTGAGCTCCCAGAAACCCCCGGGTCCCCCACAGGCTCTCTGCAACAGCTAAGAACGTTCTGGAAGCGTCTGCACGGGTAGCACGTGAGGGGCTCGGGAGCCAGGGGAGGGCCCAGTGGGATGGCGCGGGCCGCACTTGCGCACTGAGGGCTTGACCTAAGGTTCCATGCCTTCGAGAACACTCTGCACCGGAGCGACCCCCGCCCATTCAAAAAACGGCTTATCAGAGGGCACCGTGGCACTGGGCCCTAAGTGCAGCTACTTGAGAGGCTCAGGCAGGAAGAGGCTGGAAAACCCAAGTTCAAGCCCAGCCAGGGCTACTTAAGGGTAGAGCAAGACTCTCTCAAAATGAAAAAAATAAAAAAAAGGCATGGGGATGTAGCTCAGTGCAAAGGCCCTGGGTTCAATCCTCACTACCAGAATTTTTAAAAGGAAAAAAAAATGCAAGCCAGTTGTGGCAGTGCACCCAAAATAAAAAATAAAAAAGGAGGGTGAAGGTGGAACTCTGTGAGAAAGCCCTGGATTAAATGCCCAGTACTTTAAAAAAAATTAATTAAATTTAAATTTAAAAGCCCCACAACCAGTACAGTGTGATAGGGAGACTAAATGAATCCCTTTACAGTATTCTAGAAATTTTTATTTTTATTTCATATATTTTGAAACTCTGTGCTTCAGTGGAAACATGTTTATTAATTTTATGATTTTCTGATTAATTATCCCTCATCATTAGCTTTAATCTCTGGTGGTGCTCTTTGACTTTACTTTTCAGCTGTTAATCCCACTTTCTTCTACTTACCTTTGCATGGCAGATGGTTGTGCAGCCTACTACTATCACCCCATGTTCGCCTTTCTGTTTCACTGAATCTCCTCGAAACAGCACAGAGAAATGTCTTCAATTCTTTTCCTGCAGTCTTCCCTGTGCGTGTCTTGGTTTTTCATGCATTCTGACAGTCACTTCCTTAGCCTATTAAAATTTCATTTGATAAGGCTGGATTTAGGTCTATCATTTTACTGTCTATCTCCTCTAGTTTTGTTTCTATACTCACTTTTTCTGCCTAGGTTAGCAATTTTTTTACAATTTCATTTTAATTTATCTATTGCCTTTTTAACAATGTCATTTTGCGTTATTAATAGCTGCTTCAGATATAGAACATATTCTTTATTTTTCACTGTCTACTAATGATTTATATTGTGCCACTTCACATAAATGTATGAACTTTTCCACCATATAGGTTCATTCCCACTGCATCCCATTCATTATGTTATAGTTGCCATATGTTGTATACCTACATATGTTGTAAATACCACAATACACTATTATAATTTTTACTTTAAACTGTCATATGTGTTATAAAGAAATTAAGAACAAATAATATTCTTTAATATTTACGCACATATTTACCATTTCTGGTGTTCTCCATTTCCATCCTTTTCTCCGGATTGAAAGACTTCTTTGGGCATTTCTCCTAGTGGATGTCTGTTGATGAGTTCTCTTAGTTTCCATGTATCTCAAAATGTCCTTCTTTCACCTCCTTTCTTGAAGGGTATTTTCCCTGGATGTAGACACAGAGTTCTGGGTTGAGTTTTTTCCTTCTTCTTCCTCTTCCTCTTTCTCTCTTCCTCCTTCTTTCAGCAGTTCCACAGTCTCTTGGCTTCCATTTTTTCTAAAGAGCACTCAGTTGAACCTCATGTTCGTGTCCCATAGGTAATGCTCCATTTACTCTGCTGGCTTTCAAGATCTCCTCTTCATCTGTTGTCTTCAGTACAATGCACCTTCACATGGTTTTTCTTTGTATTTGTCCTCCTTGTGATTCACTGAGCTTTTTGAATTTGTAAGTTATGTCTCTCCAAAGTTTGGAAATTTCACTCATTACTTCTGTAAGTAGGTTTTCTTCCCATTCTCTCTCCTCTCTCCTGGGATTCCACATACCACATTTATTAGACTTTTTATGTTGTCTCATAGCTCACTGAAGTTCTCTTATCTTCTTCTTCTTTTTTTTTTTTTTTTTTTTGTGGTGCCAGGGATCGAACTCAGGGCCTTTCTTATCTTCATTTTTTGAAAAATATTTTATCTTCTTAGTTTTCCAGAATGGATCATTTCTACTCATCTATAGTTAAGTTTGTAATTCTTTCTTCTGTCACCTACAATCTACTATTAAGACTGTCCAGTAAAATTTTGACTTCAATATTGAATTTTACAAGTTCTAGAATTTATAAATAATTATTTTCAATAGCTTCTTTTTCTTGTCTGAAATATTTCTTTTAATAGTTCATTATGAATATGATTGATGTCCTTAACCATATTTTAAGTCATTACAAATTATACTATCAGAACCATCCACAGTCAATTTGCTTTGAATACTTTGGATACTTTCAAATATAGTTTGCTCTGAAAATATTAGGATATTTTCTTGTTTGAGTAATTTCCTTCTTTCTGCTAATTTAGCCTTATATCCTGGACATTGCCAATAATGAGTTCTACCAGCTTTGGCTTTTTGGTTTCTGTTATAGTCTCTAAAGAGGCAGTGTTGTTGTTGTTGTTGTTGTTGTTGTTGCTGCTGCTGCTGCTGCTGCTGCTGCTGCTGCTGCTACTGTTGCTGTTGTTGTTTTGCCGGGCAGTTAACTTAGCTAAACTCACACTCCAAACTCTGTTTCCCCTGTGCTGGGCATGAAATTGCTATTCAGTTCCTTTCCTGGCATCTTCTCTGTGCATGCATAGCTGTGGGGTGAGCCAGCAACTTGAACAGAGCACGTATCCCAAATTCTGGGCCCCCTGTCTGTTTCCCTCCTTCCCAGGATCACCACTCTGGCTTTCCTTCTGCCATGGCTGCCCTGAAGTTGGTCTCTGGACTTCAGTCAGCCAGCATGATGACCTCTGTGGCCTGCCCTCACCTGCAGACAAGCAAGAAATTTACCTACTGCTTGCTCCTTCTTCCAAGTATTCGCTTCTCTGTGGTCTCTGCCTCTACTGCTCAGTCCCTCCTGCTGTTAGGATCCTGGTATCAGGATCGTGGTATGCTGCTATCAGCAGGAGGGTTGGTCTGGCGGCATATGGTTGAAGGCACAGCCAGACTTAAATTTTACAAGACCACTGGGGCCTAGACTTCCGCCAGAGCTCCCTAACTGGCCTTTTGCCTCGTGTTCTCTCCTCTCAGCCCATCGTCTCATGGCACCTGATGCACAGTTGTCCTAAGTGTCTTAAAAGGTGATTTTACACTCTGGGCATGGTGGTACCTACCTGTCATCCTAGTACTGAGGAGGCTGAGGCTGAGGCAGGAGGATCACCTGAGTTTGAGGCCAATCTGGGCTACATAGAGTTTGCAGCCAGCCTGGACTACATACCAAGACCCTGTCTCAAGAAAAACCAAAGGGAAAAAAATGGGTGTACAAATTCTTTGGTACTCCTCCTTTGGAGAGGTTCACCCTAATTCCTCTCCACTCCAGTCCCCCACTGAAGATCATTTATTTGGGGGGGATCCTGCCATGAGCAGCTCTGTGGAGAAGCCTGTGTGGTAAGGAATGTGCCAACAGGATCTCCCAGCCCCAGTCAGCTCTTCAGAGACTGCAGCCCCACAGGACATTTTGACTGTCACCTTCTGAGCAATCCTAAGCTAGAATCTCCCAGATAAGCCACTGGAGATAACTCATTCCATAACAGAGGATGACTAAACTATAACTGCCCTTTAATGCGCAGTCTACAGCAGCACTAAGAACACAACTCTAAGCCCACCCTTCTTAGAAGCATTATCTTAGTAAATGGTACTGAAAACCATTCAAGGTGGGATTGCTGGGTGGTGCCTGAGGTCCTACCATCCATCCCATGAGTAATTGGAGGTTTCTGACCACTGAAAACTATGAGCACACTCGAAAGTACAGGAAGGGCGGAAGAAGAGGGGCAGCAAGGGGCTCTGTGAAGAGCTGTCCCCCTTCTAAGACGTGAACCAGGAGCAAGTGGGGTCCCTGAGCCTGGGGAGAGGACACTGATGGCAGTGGGGCGTCAGGCGGCATCTGCAGAGCTCTGCTCCACAAGGCCCAGTGGCACACAAACACAGACGGACTGGCTGGGGGAGGCAGAGCAGGAGTCCGCTGGAGGGCACCCTGCATGTGTGTGGGGAGGGCTGGGGAACCAGGGTCCAGGCTTTGCAGAGTCACAAGCATCCCACCTCACCCCAGTGTTGGTTCCCATGGCTGTCACCCACTCCTGGACTCAGACACCGCATGGCTCAGGGTGTGGCCTCAAGAACCACAGCTGTCTCTGCTCCTTGGAAAACAAGTGGCACTGCCCCTGCTGAGCAGAATCTGCGGGCTTCCTGCTGCTTCCCATCTGGGGCCTCAGATTCAGCTGGCAGTGTGTACATATGATTAGTGGAGCCCAGTCATTTGTCCACACCCTGGTTGCAAGGGAAGCTGGGAGAACCAGGATCTGACACTTTCCACTCATAGAAATTAGGCCCCACATCAGGTGAAAGAACTGCATGTGCAAAGGTCCTGGGGTTAGAAGGAACATAGTCAGTGTTGGAATAAACAAGGATAATGTGACTGCAGGAGACAGAGACAGATAGACAAACAGACACTGAGGACAAAGAGGCCAGGCCATGCCATCCTTGTGGGCCTTGAGCATGGGTTGGTTTTCTTTCTAAAAGAGTTGGGAAACCATTGAAAAGTTTGAAGTCAGTAACAACACACGTGTGTGGGAGTAGCATGATCACATTCTATTTCAAGAACCTTTCCTTGTCCTATTTGCTGAGAAATGATGTGGAGAGAAGAAAGGATGACTAATGGGGAGCACTTGGGGTTCTCCCACGAGAGATACCTACAGCCTAGAGAGCAGGAAAGGCAGGGTCATGCGGAAGCAACAGCTCTGACAGATGGACAGCATGTGGAGAATCAAGGAAGCAGCATGCATGATAGCAAGGTGAGTAAAGGGGCCTCTCTGCCCTTTGGCCTTGGCCATGGTGTTTGGGGCTCCATCCACAGCAACGGAGGACTCCAGATAAGCAGCATCTACGGCAGGAAATCATGAGCTGAGTAGTGGATTTGTGTGGCCAAAGCGTCCAAGTGGTGATGCCAAGAAAGTACCAAGATGCAAAGGGCGGCTTTATCCAAGCAGAGGTCTGGGCTGGGGACAGAAATGGGGCGTCACGGACATGCCTCACTTGCCCCTCCCCCAGCATGGACATGGGCAAGGGGATGGGGAAATGTGGCCACAGGCCAGCTCCAGGTCAGCCTTAGGTGGAGCAGTTGTCCTGCCAGGAAGTCTTCGCAAGGTTGGATGGCTCTTCAGGTCCTTGCCATTGCTGATCTTCCTGACTGTGGCTCCTGTCACCTAAGGCGTGCCTGAAGACTGGCCACTACTGGCTGCCCGTTTTGAGGAAGTGCCTGTTCCTCCCCCATGGGGCTCAGGGAATAGTAGCCCCATCCCCATTCCAGAAGCACGTCCTCACTGGTCCCAGGACAGCTTCGCACACTTCTCTGGGGGCTGCTGTTAGTGACCTGGACCACCCATTGCCCACATAGCCCAGCTGGACTAAAGGGAACACTTTCAGTTTTCTGTCTTTCCTTGGGCCAGACAAAACATGCACACAGTCCTGACTGATGCTGAAAGACACTCTTAAGCTCACCAGGGCAGCCCACAGTCAGAGCCAAGGCTCAAAGATGGAAAGAAGCTTGGTCCTGGGTGACAGCCAAGACAGTGAAGCAGCTGGGTGGGGCCACAGTAATGACAGTTGCAAGTACACTGGGAAAGTCAGTGAAGGGAAAGGTGGCGATATAGGTGGACATATAGGCCATCTCCAAGATTTAGCTATTATGAATTGTGCTTAGCTCACTGTTTGCAGAGGTTTCAGTCTACAGTCAACTGGCTCCAAAGCAGGGCAACAAGCAAGGCACCATGGCAGAGGAGAAACACCTCATCACATGGCAGTGGAAAGCAGAGAGAGTGATCAAAGGAGGAAGGAAGAAGATAGACCCTTCCAGGCCATGCCCCGAGTGACTCACCTCCTCCAACCAGGCTTCACCCCCCAACAACACATTTAGCTGTAAACCCATCTGTGGACTAATCCACTATAAGTATCACACACTTGTGATCCAGTCACCTCCCCAAAGCCCCACCTACCAGTGCATGAGGCTTTGAGGGGACATCTAGATATAAATCATAACATTCCCCCCAGGGGAATGTACTCACATGAATTCCTTTATGCAAAATTCATTTAGTTCCTCTCTAAGAGTTGCCAAAGTCCTAACAGTTTCAGCATTACTGAAAAGTCCAGGTCCAAATTCTCCTCTGAGACTTAAGGCAAACTCTTTGCTGTGACCCCTGTAAAGATGAAAAGAAAGTTAAACATTACCGACAAACAGATGCAAGGTAAACCTTCCCATTCCCCAAAAGGGAGAAATAGGGGGATAAAAAAGAATAGGATCAAAGCAAGACCAAAATCCAGCAGGGCAAACATTAAGTCCCGTAGCCCCATGTCCAGCACCCAGGGCAAATTGTGTAGAGATTTGAACTCCAAAAGCCTTGGAGCCTCCCCTATGGCACTGCAGGTGGTTGTAGCCCTCATGTCCTCCCTTGGCAGGCTTTGCTCACTCCCTATGGCTTTCCTCAAACATCTCAAGTTCCTGGCTTTTCTAACATCCTGGGGTCTCCACTGCACTTTTGACTTCGCTCTCGCAGCTTCACACACTGCCCTCTCAGGGGCACACTGCCTGACCTCCCAGGCCTTCTGAAATCTGAGTGGAAGCCTTCCTGACCCCACCTCTGTTCCATCTTTGCAGGCCCCAACTTTACCAGAGCTTCCTTTCTGGCCAAACTTAAACTTTTTAAAATTATTCTATCACACTGTTTGCTCTTGATTCTCAATGTAGAGCTGGCTAAAAGCCTCCAAGAGTGTAACAGGAATTACTGAGACAAGAGTTAAGATTGTATTCAGCAGTAAAGACCGCAGCCCCAAATGGAGTCTGCTGAGTCCTAACCCAGGGACCTTACACAAACATCTTCCAGGTGTCCTTCACTGTCTGAGACTCCTAGAGCATGATCAGGTGGCCACTGTCTGAAGGGCACATGATCCCTGCATGGACACTGCATGAACACCAAATAGATTGGACCTTGAAAAATATCTAATTTCCTACAGGGTAAAGTTTATATTGTTTATATAGCACCCCAAGCTTCCTTCTAAACCTCTTTAAAACTCCTATATAAAGAGCCTTCTTGGGTACCCTACTCCGGACCCCTCCTAGCTAGCCGGAGCTCTACCTTCCTTGCCTTTACATCTTTTAAGTAAATTTGCTTGCACCATACCTCTTTCATTTGTGGTTTCCTTCTTTGTCACTGTGTAACATGACTCTGGTGTTCCGGTAACATATTTGGAGACTCATCCAGGATCCCAAGAGTAAGTAAAGTCTGTACTTTCCTATACTCTTTGCTCTCACTTTGCAGCTTTCTGATCAAAACAGTATCAGGACCTCATCAACCAATTAAAAGTGATTAGCACTGTCACTGATCTTGAAGTCTTGGGGGACAGGTTTCGCTGATGTGTGCTGAGCTGATCCCCTGCTAACAGAAGTGGAGGAATGTTGGCCTAGTCTCGCCTCAGTTTTTCTTTCCGATTTGATCCTTCCACTGGTGAGAGAGAAATCTCTGTCCTTGGTGCTCTTTGCTTTCCACAGCCGATGTTCCACAGACATATTGCTCCTCTAACTTGCCACAGACATTAGAGGGAAGGAATTGTCTGTCTCTATCATGACTCCCTTTCTTGGCAAGCCAAGCTGGGTGGTAAGAAAGACCCCCGTATCTTCTTATCTTAACTGTCTGATTACATTCTTTCAGGCATGGGTCAGATAGTTAAAGGCTAGTAGGCATCCACCATTTCAAAGACTTCTGTGAAAGGATAACTCAGTCATGAGTTGGAGCATCAGAGCACTGGAGGCTCCACTAGGGTCAAGACCCCCATGCATCTACTAGCTTTATGCTTTTTGTTTGTGCAACAAAAGGATAAAATGTCTTTGTCACATAATCTTTTCCTATACCCTGAATGCTTTACCTTGGTTGCTTCTGAGTCTGTGTCCCCTTGGTTTTGCTTTAGTTGTGACAGGTGCATATTAGGTGCTGCAAATTGGCCACCGCAAAACCATGGTCACCCCAAGCAGCCACTGACTGGCACACACAGGCCCCCACTCTCCCCTTTCCAGAGCTGTGCTGGACTCGAGCCCTGTGCCCGAGGCCACCACCGCCCCAGCAGTGGGTGCAGACAGGGAGTGGCCCAGCTGCCAGGGCCAAAGGGAGCAGCCGTGCCAAGGTCACTCCCACTCTCCAGTTCCCCAATGATGCGATGTGGATGTGAAGATGCAGCACCCACCTCCAACCAGCCTATGAGGGTTCGGTTCACAGCAAGCAGCCCCCGTGCTTCTAATAGCCGGGCTTTACCGTCCCTATCGTCCTGGAGGCCAGAGTGTGACACCAGGTGAGGGCACATCTGCAGGACCTTTCCCACTTCCAGCAGCTTTGGGGGCTCCACTCCCTTGGCTCAGACCTCCACCTTCATGAACCTTTTCCCTCTGCATGTCTCTCTTCTGTCCTTCAGGGACAGAAGACACCCGGACAAGGTAGAGTGTTTCCTCCCGACATCCTTCACTCAGTTACATCTGCAGAGACCCCTGTCCTCTCCTATAAGGGCCCCTTCACAGAGCCTTGGTGTGAGGGTGCAGATGTACCTTTTGGGGGGCCCCCTCATCCCACTGTACCTCAGGAGCCCAGGCCTGGGGCTGCCCAGCCAGTGCCCCGACAAGGGGACCCCTCAGAGACCAGGGCCTGCAGCACAGGGTCCCTGGGGGCCTCCCTCCCCAGGGCTGGAAAGAAGCCTGCCAAGAGGTGTCCAATCCCCCTGGGCCAGGCAAGGACAGGCCTCAAGTCTCCACCCTTGAGGGCCTGGCTGTGTTGCCCAGTCCCAGGGCCCCTGAGGACCAGCTGGGAACCTAGGGAGTTTTGTAAGTGAAGGTCCAGCTCAGGGGCCCACCCGGCACTCTGTCCTGCAGCTATGGATAGGACGGCAGGGCCACAATAGTCAAAATGGCTGTTTCTCCTTGTTACCGTCCTTGGAGGCTTTTTCCTCAACGACCTCATCATTTTCAACACAGCCATGTCCCAGTCAGCCCTGAGACTCCATCCTGTCAGAAAATAGCAACCAGTGCCCACCCTGGAGGCTGGCTTCCTGGCCCCTAGCGCCTTGCACCCAGGTCTTTTTTTCTTGCACTTCCACCCCCTTCTCCTCCTCTAGCTGTATCCAACCCCCATGTCCCATTTCACATCTCCCCTCTTGCCAACCCTTGCCCTCCCAGTGCACGCAAGCTGGCCCTTTAATGGGTGACTATGGCCTGGCCACTTGATGCTAACACCCCACAGGGACCCAATGGGCCCCGGAAGATGGACGGAGGCGTGGATGGACATGGACGTAATGCCCAGGGGCATGGTCCAAGGGAAGTGCTCAGCCAACCCTGGGCCCTCCCGGGACTGCAGCCAGGAGGCCAGTGGCACCCTAAATCCCAGTCCTCAGAGCTCCGCAGACGGGAAGCGGAAGTGCCCCATGGTGTGTAGGAAGCGAGGCCAGACGCCCCAGTGGAGCTGGCGCAGCCGGGCCGCCCTCCGGCGGTGCCGCGCATGCTCCGTGCCCCACCCCCGCCCTTTCCCACGCCGCAGCCGCCCCGGTCCCGCCCACTCGCGGTCCCGATCTGCAGCGCGGATCGACGCACGGCTGCGCCGCACGGCCTCCGGAGCGGCGCCAGACGCGAGGCCCGGACTCGCTGGGAGCCCCGACCCGGCCCGCCTCCTGGGGACGCCGTCCCTGAGGGCTTCTCGGAGGCGGTGACCTTGGCCTCAGGCCTGCAGTGCGGGGGGGGGGTCCCGCTCGAGGAGCCCAGGTACGCCGGGCCGGTGGGGACGCAGGGAGCGAATCGGTAGCCCACCCTCCCCTCCCCCGCATGGGTGCGGAATGTCAGGCACAGGTGGCCAGGAGGTCCACGGAACAGCAAAAGTGGCAACAGTTGGGGACGCCGTGGGAGGCAGGATACTGTGGAGAGCAGCTGGGCTGGGCATCAGGGAGCTGCGCGCTGCCCACTTCTCTTCTGGTTGCTTTTCAGCGGCTAATCTGGGGGCTGGCACGGGGAAGCCTATCCTGATGCCCTGGGGAAGTTGGGATTGTGCACCTCTGGGTGTGGGAACGCGGGGCAGGCTGGCGTTGTAAGGTCATGTCACTGTTACCCAGGGGTGCCTGGCAGACTGTCACAGGCGCAGGCCCTGATGGTGCCCCACATCGTGCCTCTGCAGCTGTGATCAGGGTGAGGGTGGTGTCCCTCTGAGACACGTGTTGGTACGTGTGTAACATGCTACCACACACCTGGGGAAGGCAAAGCTCAACCAGGGCTGGGAAGAGAAGGCAAAGGACAGGATGGAAGGTGAGGAAGGGCAAGAGGGAACAAGACTTCCCTGCAGGGCTAGTTCTGACTTGTTCGGTCCACCCAGTATCTGCCTAGTGCCCACTAGGCACCAGATTGCTGCTGACATCCAAGATCTATGTGGGAATAGGCAGCAAAAATGTGTTCTGTGGTTCTAGCTCTGGTGCCCACCGGAGCACAGGCAATAAACAGTCAATGTTTTAATTTAGGTATTAGAGAATATGTCAAAAGGTGGGAAGAGCCAGGGAAGGGAGGTCCAGTTGCACTCAAGTAGTATGCTTAGAGTAAATCTCATTTTAAAGACTCCATTTCTGCAAATACTTGAAGTTAGCAAAAGAGTGAAGCATGTGGTAATGTTTTGGAAGAGCATTCCAGGCAGAGGGAACAGTCATGCCAAGGCTCTGAGGCAGAAGTGGCCTGGCTGGGGAGAGGTTGACCTTGGAAGCCAGAATGGCAGGAGTAGACCAGGGCGGGGAGGTGGGAGGTGGCACATCAGGAAGCTCATGTGGCCTTTACTCTGAGTGATGTGGACATCCCAGAAAGGACTAACCCACTTGTGGCAAGAAGGATCCCTCGGCAAACACTCCAAGTGGCCTTCTCTGTCTAGGTTGGCCTCTGTCCTTGAAGGCCAAAGCCTGGAGATAGCAGTTGCAGGGAGCTCCCTGGGGGCCTGGCCAGGCTTGGGTAGGCTGAGAAGGTGCCTGGTGATCTCCCTCCCCAGCCATCCACCAAGGGATGACAGGTAATAGGGCCTCTGGGCAGAAGCAGCTGGGCCTCATGCTGTCTGGACCCAGAGGAATTTCACCCGAAGTGGCCCTGGCTGTCCCTCCTTGTGGGGGACAGGGCCCCAATTCCACATCCTGTGGGGCGGGATCCTGAAGGCTGTCTTGAAGTTGTTTGTTTGGTTTCTGTTTTTTTCTTCTGGGGAACGCGCCCCACCTAGTGGTCCCCAAGCTGGATGGCATGGAGGCGCTTGGGCTGGCTCTCCCTTTGCTCCCTGTGTTCACTCCTTTGCCCCCTTGTCCCCCCTCCACCCCTGCCAAGGCTGCCAGGTGCCCCCAGTCCCACGATGAGTTGGGCCCATGCCAAGGGGAACCCAGGGTGGTAGACCTTCCTGGTTTCTCCCCAGGGACGGATCTCATGGCCCCTTCTCCCCAGGTACCCATCGTCAGGTTCCTGAAAGCCTGAGCTTCAGGCTCAGCTCACCTTTCAGCTTGGCCTGGGCTCTGGCTACCCACAAGGGGCCAGGGCTCTGCCAGTCCAGTCTGCAGAGGCAGCCTTTCCTCCCTCCCTTGCGCACACCTGGGAACACCAGGGCTGCCAACCTTGGGATCTGTCCTTGCAGGAGTTGCCATTAAGGCTGGCTTTCAGGGAGTCATCTCAGGACAGACCCTGCTGTGTGGCCACTGCACCTCCGCTGGACCTTCTGCCTTCCAACTTTAGCACTGATTTCTGTCTGCAAAAGGAATCACACCCATGGGGCAGGCACAGCCCGACTGTTTGGGGCTCCCTTGGGGACCACATGTCTTGGGTGGGAGATGACATTTCCAGCCACCACCTTTATCCACTTCCAGAACATTTCATCCCCCTCCCCTTAGCAGTCACTCAGAGTCCATCATCCCCATTCCCGGCTCATGGGCTTTTGAATGCAATGGCTTTGCCTCTTCTGGGTATGTCATACATTTTGTAAGACTTGAAGAGTTTTTTGTTTTGTTTTGTTTTGTTTTTTGTTTTTTGCTTTTTTGGATGGCTGCTCACCGTGCAGTGATGCCGATGCTGGGATATCTCTGAACGTGGGAACACTGGCCTATAGGACCACACAAAGTGTACTTGGGGACAGGGTGACAGCAAGCCAGAGCTGTAACAATAGCTTCTGCATAGCCAGTAGGTGGGGTGGCAAATGTGAACAGTGTCATGGGCTGTAGGGCTTAGGGGCTGTCCCTCATCTGGGAGCTGGCCCTAGAGTGTGGGGCTCAGTGAAGAGTCAAGTGGGCTGTGTGTCTAGTAGGCCCTGGACTGCGACCCCAACACAGGAAGTGGGGGAATGGAGGCTCAGCAAACTGCCTATGAAGGACAGGGACAAGGGAGTTTCTGCCACAACTGGAAAACTAGGTCAAAACAGCTTTTGTGAATCACGATGTTACTTCATATAAATGGAATGGTACAAGATGTGGCCTTTTGTGTCTGTGTCTGGCTTTTTTCACTTGAGTAAAAAGTCTTCATGGGTCATCCACACTGTAGCCTGTGTCACAATTTCCTTCCTTTTGATGGCCAAATAATGTTCCATTATGTGTAAATACCACGCTTGGTTTCTCTGTTCATCTGTGGTAGACATTTAGGCTGTTTCCACCTTTGGGCTATTGTGACCAATGCCGTTGTGAACATAGGTGTGCATGTATTAGTGTGAACACCTGTTTTCAGTTCTTTTGAGTGTATACCCAGGAGTAGAATTGCTGGGTCATGTTGAGTTCTATGTTTAACCCATCAAGGAAACACCCAAATGATTTCCATAGCTTTTTCCTTTTCATTGTGAACTCTGTTAGTCAGCTTTCTGCTACTATAACAAAATACCTGAGATAATCAGCCTAAAAAGAGAGGTTTGGAGCACTCAGCCTGTGGTCTGTCAGCCCTGTGGCTTGGGCCTATGGCCAGACACCAGAGCACAGACACTGGGACATGGTGGAAGGAAAGTGTAGAAAGAAAGGGCCACCTCGGGGACCGAAAAACCTTGCATTGCCTCCCTCAGTACTGCCACTCTGGGGACTGTGCCTTTAACACAGGACCTTTGGGCTGGGGACATTGGAGATCCACACCATAGCAACTACCGCCAGGGGTGCACACAGGTAGAGAGGAGTCAACAGGCCTTGGATCTTCTGGTGCCTGGAAGCAGAGAGAATGTGTGTGTGGGTTCGAGCCCCCCAGTTCGCATGCTTTGTTCCTCCTGGAAGTCCCAAGAAAGCACACAGGAGGAGAGGTGGTCAGGGCCTCAGCAAGGCCACAGGAAAGACAGAGCCTATCTGCTGTCCCTACATGGAGTTCCGGGCTCCAGGGGACATGAGGGCACTGGGCCCCAGGAACCCCCAGGGAAAGGCCACTCACCGTCTCTGCTCCATCTCACTGTGGCATTCACAAAAGCCAGCCTTGCTGGCTCCTTTCACTCTTCCCTGCTTCCCCAGGGTGACTGACGGGCAATGGCGGCCATCCTCCTGCAGGCAAGGCCCAAGGTGAGCAAGCCTCCTGACTCCCCTTCCCTGGCAGTGCTTAGCTCTCCTGGGCGGAGGGGACTTCATGTCTCATGCTGCTAGCTCCTCTGGGGCCCAGGGGTTTGAATCTGAGACAGCCACAGGAATGGCATATTTTAGGTGCCGATATCTTTTGAGGACGTGTCTGTGTACTTCACCAAGACAGAATGGAAGTTTCTGGACCTCAAACAAAAAGTCCTCTACAAACAGGTGATGTTGGAGAACTACAGGAACTTGACATCTCTAGGTAAGTGACCCCACCACGCATACCCCCGGGTCTACCTGCTCAGTCTGGGCTCCGTTTATTTCTCAGTTTGTTGGTTATACTGAGTCCAAGAATAAATGTATCTCTCCATCAGACCAATAATCCCTTGTTGGGCCTCCATGTGTCAGTAGGGGTTTTCAGTTGATGTCAAATGGTTGAGGCCTGTAAATGTTTGGAGTAAATGTGTGGGCCTGTACTAATTTTGCATATGGAATTGTAGATTGAGCAAACATCTTTCTATTTAAAAAATAGGTGCCAATTATAATGGAATACATACATACAGAGTTTGCCTCCAAAAAGAAGTATACACTCTTTAGGAAAAGAAAAACTTGTATAAATATTTTAATACTAAATTTATTGAGACACCTTGAGAGTAATACAAGTTGCCTTTGGCCTCTGCGATTACAAGAGGTGCTCAGAGTGGTGGCTATTAGTTTCCAGACAGTCATCAGTACGGCCAACGGCTGCTCGGGTGACCTTGGTCACTGAGATTGCTGCACATGCATTTGCAATTTCTTCTCTAAGGGCCAGCAATGTTGTGAGTTTTCTGCAATATACAACATTCTCTAGGGTTCCCCATAGGAAGGTAACACCATCTGTTGAGAAAACATCATACTGTTTTTCTTCTCCTGAAGTGCGTATACATTTTTTGGTAGAATATATATATGGTGGGGGGTAGGGTCTCTTCAAACTCAGAATGATCTTTCTGCCTCAGCCTCCCACATGTCAGAATGACAGGCATGCACAACCATACCCAGCTCTACTAGAATATTTCAATGCACTATTTCAGACCTAGGTTGTTCTTACAACACTTGGGTCTTATAGCTGGGCATGGTGTACATGCCTGTAATCCTAGCACTTGGGAGGTTGATGCAGGAGGATCACTGTGAGTTCGAGGTCACCCTGGGCTACCTAGCGAGTTCAAGGCCAGCCTGGGTTACATAGTGAGTTAAAGGCCAGCCTGAACTACATAACAAGACCCTGTCTCAAAACCAACCAACAAACAAACAAAAACCCACTTGAGTTTTCTGCCCACCTTACTTTATAGAATTTAGCAGCATCTCTTCCCTGCATAGTCCATGCTGGAACAGGGCAGGCAGCTCTCCCCTTCCCTTGCCAGCACATTCCTAGCCTCCCATCTTTAGGATACCCAGAAAAGGAGCCTGTCCTTCCAATTAAAGGGCAAAGCCAGGGGTCACAGGCCGGAGCTTTGAGCACATGCGGGTGACGTGCCCACCTCCGCTCTGCTGAGCATAGGCACTGAGAGGACTCCAGGACCTGGCCTTCCCTGGCTGGCAGCTGCCATGGTGCCCATTACCAGGCTCAGGCTTCCAAAGCAGCTGTCCTGCTTCTTGTTGCCCCTGTGACCCAGCCCATGGTGGAGGACTAGCTCCGTCCTGGGCTCTTTCTGACCCTTCTGGGCAGGTGCAGGCACCTCTCTCCCCAAGCAGCTTCTGGAATTCCTGGCTTGCAGGCATGGGACTGTGGGTGGCCCTTCCCTGGACCTGCCCAGTGGTACTTTTCCAGAGACTCCTTTGTGCTCTGTTACCTGAGGCTGTCAAGACTGCAGTGTGTTCAGGAACGATTCTGTCCTTGCTTCACTTCCCTGCATAGGATTCACCTCCTCCAAGCCTCACCTGGTATCACAGCTGGAACGAGGGGAAGTACCCTGGGTGGCCAATGTCTGCTCACAGGCAGGTGAGTGAGCTGCCAACCTGTTCTCTTGCAAGTGGGAGCTACTCCTGTCCCACATCCTTTCTCCGTCAGCCCGCCTTCCCCTCTGCTTTCCCAGCTGACTGTCTGGTGCTTGCTTTTCTCCTCTGGGGTCTTGGCTCCTGCCCCTGTCCTCAGGTCCTGTCCATCTCTCTTTGGCCTTGATGTGAGGGTCTAGAGGACCGAACATCCACTAGAGCCCCAGGAAGTGGTGACACCGGTTGGTCTTCTCTGTCTTTGCAGGTGGCAGGATACAGAGCTTCAGAGCAGCAAGGAGAGCCGGTCAGCAGGGAGACTCAGCTGCAGCGGGAGGGTCAGGACAGAGAGGTTCCCAGGGCCGTAGTCCCGCTCCAAGGCTGCAGCGCCCCAAGGACACTGAGAAGCGGTACCTGTGCCAGCAGTGCGGGAAGTCCTTCAGCCGCAGCTCCAACCTCATCAAGCACTGCATCATCCACAGCAGCGAGAAGCCCTATGCGTGCCCGGAGTGTGGGAAGCTGTTCCGGCGCAGCTTCGCCCTACTGGAGCACCAGCGCATCCACAGTGGCGAGAAGCCCTATGCATGTGAGGAGTGTGGCAAGACCTTCACACGCAGCTCCAACCTCATCAAGCACCAGATCATCCACAGCGGCGAGAAGCCCTTCTGCTGCACCGAGTGCGGCAAGCTGTTCCGGCGCAGCTTCGCGCTGCTCGAGCATGCGCGTGTCCACAGCGGCGAGCGGCCCTACGCGTGTACCCACTGCGGCAAGGCCTTCAGCCGCAGCTCCAACCTCATCGAGCACGAGCGCACGCACAGCGGCCACAAGCCCTATGCCTGCGACAGGTGCAGCAAGGCCTTCAAGGGCATCTCGCAGCTCATCCACCACCAGCGCAGCCACAGCGGCGAGAAGCCCTTCGCGTGCCAGGAGTGCGGCAAGACGTTCCGCGGCCGCTCGGGCCTCAGCCAGCACCGGCGGGTGCACAGCGGCGAGAAGCCGTACGAGTGCAGCGAGTGTGGCAAGGCTTTCAGCCGCCGGGCCAACCTCTTCAAGCATCAAGTGGTGCACGGAGAGGTGCGGCCCTTCCGGCGCCGCGGCCGTGACAGGGGGCCCCGGCGAGGCGGCGTGCTCCTGCTGGAGCGCCGGCGGGGGCCTCGCAGGGCGCGGCCCCAGGAGGGCGGCGAGGGCAGCGCGGCAGAGCCCAGAGGAGACCGCGGAGGCAGGGCACCCCACGGATGTGAGCACTGCGACCAGGCTTTTGAGAGCAAGGTGCAGCTGGATCACCACCGGCACACCCACAATGGGAAATCACTGCTCCGCCACGGTCTGCAAGCTCAGCCCGTCGGAAGTGGTGGCGGTGATAGCCCCAGTGCAGGCGTCCCGGGTCCTGCGAAGCCGCAGGATCCAGCCTCACCCTGAGGCCAAGAAGCAGGGGAGAGACTCTGATGGGGAGCACGTGCCTTTCCCGAGCGCTGTCTGTCCTGGTGTCCCCCTAAGGGCAGTGCTGGCTGGAGACTGAGCACCCCTTCCCGCTCCTTCTCAAGTCCTTGAAGATGGGACTGACGCAGAGCTACTGCTCCATGAGCCCCACATGTGCACAGGCTGTGTGTGTGGCAGGTATGGGCAGATCTGTGTCCTGTAAATCACTGTCCTATCTGCATGACAGCTGCCTGCTGTGGAAGGGCCGCTACTTTGAGTTTACGGAAGGATGGCTCATGTCCTCACTCAGTGGTGGGGTCCTTTGCCTTCCCCTAAGAGTTGTTAGTGTTTCTGGGTAGAAGATACTAAAAGCACTTTAATCCTTTCAAAGCCTACAAATGGGGGGGGTAGTGCTTTGGAATCGCCCCACTGCTCCTGGGAAGACAGGGTACACCCTGCTGTCCTGCTGCACAAGAAAGAGGGGGGGATATAAAATGGGGGCTCTGAAAACACTCCCCCCTGTTGGCTCTTGGAAGAGCTGTGCCCAGCCCCATGTGCGCCAAGGAGAGGAGCCCTTTCCCTCTGGTCCCTCATAGGAGTGGGCTCTGGGCAAGACATGGCAACATGTGCACCCCTGACACCCTGCTAGCTTTAGTCTCCTTTCTGCACTTGGTGCCCCCTGTCCCACTCCAGCCCCCCAGTGCCTAAAGCTTTAAAATTACCAGCTCCTGCCCTTCGAACAGCGTCCCCTTGTGGCCATGACAACTAGGAGGCAAGCAATCCAGGTTAGAATTTGCACTTAGGCGGCCCCTGAATTGAATGTGAGTGACAGGGCAGCTGCTTTTCGTGTGAATTTCTTAGAACATTGGAAGTGTCATTGCTTTGAATGTTTTTGTATTCAGGGGTAACGTTGAGTTGAAAATGGAGATTTTTGCCACATGAGACTATCAGGGAATGACTCCTTAAGTAAGAATCCCCACCACCACCACCTCCTACTGAAGAGACCTGGGGCAGCAGAAAGGGGCCATCCCAGGCCCACATCTGAGAAGCTGTCCTCTCTTGTCCCTGAAATGATGCAATCCACTCTTCCCTTCAACCCTTCAGATGGCACTTTACTGAAAGCCTGGGGTGTCCTGAGGAAAGCTCACGGCTAATTGGAGGCACTGTCCCCAGAGGCGCTCTCTCCCTGGGTGCTTTCAGCCCAGCATCCTGGCCAACCGGCCACCTCCTTTCAGCCCTCCTCACTGCCCAGGGAGAGCAGGGCTTTGTCACCCACACCGCCCTGATGGCAGACAGGTGATAGGCGTCATTGAGACCACCCCAGCGGACACCTGTTCCTGCCAGGAAAGTGTGGGAAGACTGGGAATCCAGGCTTCCTTCTGAGGATGCTGCTTGGAGCTCCAGTCCCCAGGACAGCTCCAGACATTTCATACACACCTGCGTGCACACACAAACACACATGAACACACATATATGTGTTATATATAAAAGTTAGCCTACGGATCATTCCAGCATTTTTGTAACTTGCTCTCGACTTAGCCACCTCTAGTCAATCTCTGTCCCTGCGTCCTGTGGTCACCTTTGTGCCTGTCAGCCTGTCCCATAGCCTGCAGCTGTGTTTCACGTGTGGCCCTGTGTGCTCTGCGCGAAGATCAGTGCTGGCACTGGTAGGTGTGAAAGGAGCATTGCACACATAGCACTCTGGATTCGGGCTCTGTTGGAGTCTGCTCCAGCCATACCTGCAGGTAGTGTGGAGTATCTGAGTACGGCCTCCGTCTTGGGCACTGTGAGATCTCTTTCTGTCACTGGGAAGTAAGTGACTCAGTTTCTCTGAACCAGGCAATCAGTGCCTCTCCCAAGTGTGGTGTTCCCTTGGTTCCAGTGTAGACTCTAACTCCAGCTTTAACCTGAGTGCCTTTACTGCCCTGGCCCTGTGCCCACAGGTGCGTGCCACAGGAAGGAGCGTGTGCGGGCATGCTCAGCGCCAAGTGCTCGCCAGGGGAGATGTGGGTCCTGCATTCTGGTGTCACTGGAGTGCCCTGAAAAGCTCCAGTACCCCCAGTGTTTGCCTGGATACATGACACTGAGAATAGCAAAAACAGATCTTTTTTGTTTGTGGTTCTCTGTGTAATTTAGTGCCTGTCAATTCGGTGTTTGCTGAAAGGCGATTAGGAGCTGCATTTTCTTTCAGGTATACAATGTGGACAGCGCAGGTTTTGCGTGGACCGAGGTAGAGTGCCTGAAGAGACGCTTGTCTCTTGCTTCTGTGCTTCCCAGAAATGGGGTTCCATGCGTGGGCAGTGGGGATGATCACTCTCGCTTTCCTTGTGAGGGACAACTGGAGCATAAAGCTTAAACCACCAGTGGGGGTCTGTGAAGAGCTGCTTGGGTTGGGCCAGGTTGGGGAAGAAGGGAGAATGTGTGGTGTGTTGGGGGAACCTGGGAAAAACAGTTCTGGGTTCAAAGGTCAATATGCAGAGTATAGAGAGCCTGGAATGCCACCCTCAAAACTGGGATTCTAGTTGGTTCCAGATAAAGAGCAGATTTTCAAAACATGAAAGATTAGCCTATGACTGAGGAAAGGAAGTTACTGTAATTGATCACATTTGAATTGACAATCACCAGTATTACACAGGGTAGTCATCTACACAGATTCGATGTCTCTGAGTGCCAGCCTGTGGATCTGCAGCCCACAGTGACGCTGGGTGAGAGGGAGCTTGGGGTCCTGCCTGCTTTCCTTGCGAGCTCCACTCACCGTGCTGTTGGAGTTGGTTGCATCTTTTGCCAGTCCCAGTGCACCTGCCACTTCACAAAGCAAGGGCCTCCAGGGTTCCTGGAGAGCTGCTCTGCAGATGCTTATATCCTCACACTGGAGCACCTTCAAGTTCAAGGCCTTGGACATTCATGATGGTCTGGGGCCCTCCTTGGTGTTCAGGAAAGCTCACCTCGGCCCTTCTCTCCCACCTGGCAACATTCAGGCCAGAAATGATGGCGTGCCAGTTACTGATGGTTCTTACCTTTCTTTACCAGTATTCTGTAAACCGTGTGATTCTCGAATTATGACAAGTGTGTACACCTGTAAAACCATCCCCACTCTCAAGACAGTGAATATATCCATCAGCCCCAAAGTGGCCTTGTGTCCCCCACCTCCACTGTTGCTGCTCCACTTTCTGTCACTGTTGATAAGCCTGCATTTTTCTAGAGCTCTGTGGCCTCTTTGACTCAGCAGAGCTCCTTTGAGACATATGCCAGAATTTGTGCATGTAGCTGTACTCCTCTTTACCCTCAGTAGCCACAATGCCACTGAAAACCTGTTGATGGCCATCTGCATTGTTTCCAGGTGGGGCTGTGACAAATAAAGCTGCTATGAACATTTGTATACAAGTTTGAATGTGGCTGTATGTTTTCATGTCTCTTGGATACAGAGCTAAGAGTGGCATTTCTGGGTCAAAAGGTAGCACACTGTGTTTAACTCTTTTTTTTTTTTAACAGGATCTTGCTATGTAGTTCAGGCTGGCCTCAAACTCATGGTGATCTTCCTGCCTCAGCCTCCCAAGTGCTGGGATTACAGGTGTGCACCACCATGCGTGGCTAAAGAGTGCCTGGGTCCCTGTTGGTGAATCAAACCCCAGTCTCCCGAGTGACAGGTAGGGATACTCAGCACCGCACTAAAAAGGGTGGCTTAACTTCTTGAGGAGCTATCAAACTATTTTCCAAAGCAGTTCCCCTGTTTTATGTTCCCACCAGCAGTGTATGAGTGCCCAGGTTCTCCAAACCTCACCAACACTTGTTGTCTGTCTTTTTATTTAGCCATCCCCATGGACATGGAGTGGTAGCTCCCTGTGGTCTGCTTCTGAAATTCCCTGGTGGCCGATGATGCTGAGCATTTTTTCATGTGTGTGTTGGCCATTCACGTGTCTACTAGGATGAAGTATGTTCATCCCTTGCCTGTTTAACAGTTGGATTGTCTTCTTATAAACTTGGTGAGTTTCAGGCACGAGTCCTTTGTCAGAGAGGGGCCTTTCCATCTTCATAATGGTGGCTTTTGGTGAGCAGAAGTTGTATGCATTGATGAAGTCCCATTTTGTGGATTTGGAATTTTTATAGGTTGTGCTTTTTGTGTCATAGTCAAGAAATCTTTGCAAAGCTCAAGTCACCAAGACTTTATCTGACATTTTCTTATAGAAGTTTGGCAGTTTCGCTCTTACATGGGGATTTGTGTCTCCCAAAATCATGTGGGGAAGCCTTGGGGTACTAGGAGACTAATTAAGGGTAATTAAGTTTAGATGAGCTCATGAGGATGGGGCCTTTGTGGCAGGATTAGTGCCTTTCTAAGAAACAGCAGCGAAGCTTCCTCTCTGCACTCTATGAGGGTACAGCAAGGCTGCGGTTGTGTGCCAGGCAGCAAGAGCGCCCTCCACAGGAACCAAGTCTGCAGGCACCTTGGTCTTGGCCTGCGCAGCCTCCAGAACTGTGAGCAGCAAGTGTCTGTGGCCCCCACCTGTGGTATTTTGTTATTGGAGCCCACAGTGACAGCTTGTCTGTTGTCACGTCAGTGCCAACTATTCCCGCAGCATCGTGAGTCTTGAGACCAGACAGTATGAATCCTCTGTTGCTGCCTTATCAAAATTGTTTTGTCTGCCCTGTAATCCCAGCACTCGAAAGGCTGAGGCAGGAGGATCGCACAAGTTCAAGCTCCACAGCAGCGCAGCATGGCAGAGGGGCTTTGAGGAGGACAGCTTCTCATGGCATGGTGGAAGGAAGCAGAAGAATCAAGGACGATCTAGGTCACACCACCTGTGACCCACCACTTCTGACCAGGCCCCACTTCCTAACAGCAAGTCAGCAGTAATGCCCTTATCACCCAGTCACTCACCTATGACCAAGAGAGGCTTTGGGAGGATGTCCAGATCTAAACCATTAACAACCTTGCTGAATTATTTGGGGGGTGGGCAGGAAAGCTTGCCGCGATTCTGAGTGGTTGTGTGTTGGATTTATAAATCACTTGGGGGAGGGCTGACCTCTTAACAATGCAATGCCTTGCACCCCATCACCACAGTGCATCCCTTTGCACTGAGGACAGTAGGTTGTAGTTTCAGTGCCCAGGTCTCATACATGTGTTGTCACATTTGTCCCTGCATGTACTTATTGATTTTGAGGTTATGATTTCAACTGTCTTTAGGAACCCTGCATTCTCATTTGTACTCACCTGGGTTCACCTGGGCTCCATAGTGAGTTCAAGACCAGCCTGAACTACAAAGCAAGACTTTGTCATGAAAAAAAAGAAAGAAAAGAATGAGAAGAATGTCATGTGAAGACAGAAACACAGAGAGAAAACAGCCATGTTAGCTCAGACATAGGGTTGGAAGGATGCAGGGATCAGCACAGGAGCTCCAGGGCTCCAAGAAGCTGAGAGAGGTGTAAGGGTTCTGCCCAGGTCGCTGAGTGGAAGTGGTCCTGCAGGCCCCTGGCTCATCCCCTTGAATCATCCTTGCTTGTGCCCCTCAGCAGAGTGCTTCACACTTGAGCTCTTGCGACTCACCCTTGTTTATGGGTGAGGAAACTGAGGCTCAGCAATGGACAGGAATTACCCAGGGCCTCACCACTAGGAAGCCACAGCAAATCCACGCCCAGATCAACCTCCAGCACACGTATTCTTGCCTCTCTGTCTACCCAAAACTCTCAGGCACTGTTTTAGTTACTTTTCTCTCGTTGTTGGGACAGAATACCCGACACCCAAAGTTAGGGGGAGAAAGGTTTATTAGCTCACAGTCTGCAGAGGTTTCAGTCTATAGTCCACTGGGTCCGAAGCAGGGCGGCATGGCAGAGGCAGGGCCGGGCGGGCTGGCGTGGCAGACAGGCAGCCCACTGTCGGCAAAGTAAGTGAGTAAATGCAAGGAATGTATGCAAATAAGCAATGCAAACAAGCAGCTAGTTAGCTTCTTCCTGTATCTTTTATCTAGGCTACCTGCCCCCAGGGCAGCCCGCACTCCCACCCCCAATTTCAGGCTCACATCCTTGATCCCAGCAGAACAATGCCAAACCGATCAATGGATCAATTTAGTAATCACACACTCTAGATCCAGCTATCTCTTACCACATGAGGCTTTGGGGGGACATTTAGACACAAACCATAACAGGCACCCTGTCAGCTTTTCTGGTGTCCTAACTGCCCATTTGGGAATGGCTCTGAAAGCAGGTGTAGAGGCCAAGTGCCTAGGACGTTGCTACATGCTGGGAGGGAAAAGAAAGCAGGGAAGCAGCACATAGGAATGAAGGGGCTCCCAAAGCATCCCTCCTCAGGAGAAGAGCAGTCCACACCTAGGGCTCAGCCGACACAAAGGCCCTGGGGTAGTGTCACAAAGCACCAAGCCAGAAACTTAGTCTCTTGTTGTTCTAGAGGCCAGAAGTCAAAGCTCCAGGTGTGGGCAGCTGTGCTCCTTCCAATGTCTTCAAGCGAGACTCCTTCCTTGTCTCTTCCAGCGTCTGGAGAGCTGTCACTACAAGCTCTTTCTCCATTCTGTATTCACATGCCCTTGTCTTGTCCCTTCTCCTCTCGAACCTCTCCTTGGTGTCTCTTTTAAAGACGCTCGTCATGGGATATAGGACTTACCCAGGTAACCCAGGCTGAGCTCATCTCAAGCTCTTTCATGTAATTCTGTCTGCAAAGACCCTGTTTCTCCGTAAGTTTGCAGTCACAGGCCCCAGGGATGACAACACAGAGCATGTGGGGGACTCCCATTCAGCTTGACACTAGATGGGATCTGAGGGGGTTCCCCGAAGAGGACACAGGGACCTCAACTCACCCATGGAACAGTGCTGCTGACTCCCGTCACAGGAAATGACTCTTCGGGACATGTCAGGGAGAGGCATGAGACAGATGTAACTGACAGAAAGAAGTGCGATTCAGAGGGGACTGGGAGGACCTAGTGAGACCACTCAGGCAAAAGGCCCATTTCACAGGAGAAAGGTGCAGGTCCAGCCTATTCCATTTGTGCTACTTTTTCTTTTGGTTTGGTTTGGTTTGGTTTGGTTTTAGGAGGTCTGTTTGTATTTTGTAATACTGAGGATTGAACCCAGGGCCTTTACACTGAGCTACATCCCCAGACATTACTTTTTTGTTTTGCTTTTTATTTTGAGACAGTGTCTGGCTAAACTGGGCAGGCTTGGGTCGAACTTGCAATCCTCCTGCCTCAGCCTCCCAGAGTGCTGGGATTACAGGTGTGCACCATCACACTTGGCTCTATTTTTTTTAATTTAGGAATTTAGGCATGAGAAGCCTAGGAGGGAAAAATAATTCTCACTTTGGGTAACTTTGATGGTATCCTGAAACTGCAGGGTTATTTTGTTTTGTTTTTTTAAGTACAATCTTAAAATTACAATTTCTCCTAGTCTCCTTCTTATCTTCATTTCCATCCCATCTCCAGTCCACTACAAACAGGTACATGCTTGGTGTGTTGGAGGCCTGTGTGGCTGGCGCCAGGGGCAGTGAGGAGGAATGAGAATGGCAGGACCCAGGCAGCCCTCTAGGGCTCAGAGGCAATGGCAAGAAGAGTACATGCCTTGCGTCTACTACAGGGGCTCCAAAGGAAGATAGCTATAATCTTAACTGAGGGTCACCCCACTTTGCCATTTGCTGGGCCCTGGACGTGACCCACCCTCCCAGCAACTGTATTGTCACCATTTTGCAGAGGAGGAAACTGAGGCCAATCTGTGAGATAACTTCTGTTGCTCAGAGTTGAGGGATAGAGGCCAGACCTGGCACTCAGCTTTCACTACAAAGTCCATGTGCATCACCCACCTCTAGCTGAGGCCAACTCCCAACTGCCAGTCCCTCCTGGCCCTGGTGCCCAAGGGAGAGCACAGCATCTGTGCTGGTGTCCCACGAGCAGGGTTTGCACTGTTCTCGGCAATGGCGGCAATGCTGCCTGCGCCCATGCTGCTGGGCTCAGGGGCAGAACTGGAGCTTTGCTGGCCACAGCCAGACAGCTGGCAACTATTGAGCTCTGCCACCCATGACCACCCTGCCCTGACCTCCAAACTCCCAGCCGTCCTCCCCACCACCACCCTGTGCCTGCCCTTCCCGACCACCACCATCACCACCACTGTTTTGCATGGCTGGCTCTGGGGTGCCTACATGCTCTTCCTCATTGAGGCTGAGGCTGGGCCTCAAGCAAACCACCACCCCTGCCCTTACTGCTTCAGGTGACAGGCAGCTTTTTATTTTCTTGGTTTTTTGAGACAGGATCTCACTATGTAGTCCAGGCTGGCCTTGAGCTCACCGCCATCCTCCTGCCACAGCCTCCTGAGTGCGGGATGACAGGCATGCACCTCCATGCCTGGCAAGGGCAGGGTGGCAGAAGCACCCAGAAGGGCTGCTGAGCACACTTGGCAGGAGCCCTGGTGTTGCCCAGGCTCACAGCAGAGGGTAGGGTGGTGGGATGGGAAAGGCAGGGCAGAGTGTGCTGGGGAAGGGAGACTCTTGACTCTCTCCAGCCCCATCCTGGTGTCAGGGGATACAGGGGGAAGATCACCCCACATGCATCCAACGGCTGCCCTAGTGCAAGCCCAGGCACCTTGTAGGACCCAAGTGAGCCCAGAGGGGCGAGAAGCAGGCCAGGGGTGGCTGTCATGAAGCTTTCTGCCTGAACTCATCCATCTCCCAGCCCTCCAGCCATTTCCCAGAGCAGCCTCATGTTGTGAGCCTTTGAACATTTCTGCCATGAGCTCCCATGGTCCTGCCACACAGGACATTTTTCCCAAGTGCCTGGGCATAGCTTTGAAACACAGACATCAGGGAGAGGCCCCTGTCCTGGCTCCAAGCATAGCTTCCAGGCACACGCAGACCAACAGGACCATTTTCCTGAGATTCTGGCAGCCCAGCTACAGGTGGACTCCACCCCAACCTCAGTGACTTCACTGCCATATTGGGCTGCCTGCGATCATCACAGTTTGATTAACCATTGTCCTTTTCCACGTCCATGGGGAGGACTCTGGGTCGCAGAGTTCCAAGGCCAGGCTCAGGCTGGGGATCTGGTGAAAGGAACAGCACCCCAGGTACCTGGGGCCACAGAGGTGTCCAGGAAGGCCACAGCCAGCCCCTTCCAGCCCCTGGGCAGCAGAGCCCTTGAGGACACTGAGGGAAATTGGCAACCCAGGAGGTGGGGGCTTGATGGGGACTGTGACAACTGTCCTATCTCACTCCACTAAAGGCGCACTGCCACTGTGGATCTCATGGGCCAGCACTGTGACCTGAGAGAAGCTAGGAAACAAGATAGGCCAGTTGGAGGAGGCTAGCCAGGTGGACAGACACGAGGAACAGGGTCAGCCGGCAAATGGCTGCGGGCTTCAGTGAGATCGTTGCAGAGCCAGGCCTTGCCTAGCAAACAGTCCTGAGCTCCTCAGACACAGGGACACATCAGAAGCTTCCAAAGAGAAGGAACCGACCAGGCATGATTCATCCCAGCACTTGGGAGGCTAAAACAGGAGGATCGTGGTGAGTCTGAAGCCAGCCTGTGCTATAAAGTGAGTGAGTCCAGTCTCAATAAATAAATAAGTAAATCCAGAAGGAACTGGTCATGGCCTAAAGGGATCAGAGGGACCTGCTTCCCTGAACACTCTGGCAGCCTGAAGGTGAGGAAAGGTCCCTGTTCCAGCCTAACACCACTCACCCAGCAAGGGAAGGACAGTGAGAACTGAGATACAAAAGCAGGGTGGTGGGCTTTCTCACAAAGTGTGTGTATGGTTCACTCTGCACAAGAGGATCTTGATGGGTCCGGCAGAGCACACTATAAGACCTGGGTCCGCACTAATGAATGCACCGCACTGAGAAGCCAGACCGCAAAGACTGCAGGCTCCATCACATGTGTCAACTTAGTCAGGCAACAGCACCCGCTTTCAGTCAGACGCTAGTCTAGAGTGGTTGTGAAAGTATTTTTACAGGCAATAAACACTTAAACCAGTAGGTTTCAGTAAAGTAGATTCTTCTCCAAAGTAGGAATGGGCCTCATCCAAACAATTGAAGGCTTTGCAAAGAAAAGTCAGACGATTCAAAGAGAAAGGGTTCTGCTACAGGAAGCCATTCTGCCCTTGGTCCCCAGCCTGCCAGACCACCCTGCAGCCTCCACGGCACGTGAGCCAGTGCCTTAAGATCTCCCCATGGCTGAGAATGTTGCCTGGGACCCCAGCCACTTGGGACACTGAGGCAGGAGGATGTTAAATTCAAGGCCAACTCCAGACAACTTAGCAAGATATTGTTTCAAAATAAAAAGGGCTAGGGATATAGCTGAGTGGTAGGGCTCTTGCCTAACACATGTGAAGCTGTGGATTCAATTCCCCAATACAGAAATAAAACTACTCAGCCAGGCATGCTGGTACACATCTGTATTCCTCAGAGGCTGAGGCAGGAAGACTGCAAGAAATTTAAGCCCAGCCTGGGCAACTTAGCAAGACCTTGTCTCAAAAATAAAAAATAAAATAGAGTTGGGGATGTAGCTCAGTGTGAAGACCCTAGGTTCAATCCCAGTATGACAAAAAAAAATTCTCTCCATAGACAGATGTCATTAGAATCCTTATTAATCCAGTCACAAAGTAGTAAACACAAACATGCAGCGACTAAGTGCATAACAAAAACTACTAGACGTGATGAAGACCTCAATAAAATATAACAGAATATTTTCCTATATTATCATAGAATTGCATAGATGTCATAGATTTTGGAAAGCAAGCAAATATATAAAGGAACTGAATACTTGTACAATTGTCAAACTAGATTTTAGAACTATATAGAAAAGTCCACATCTCTTAAGGAGATGCAATCTTTTGGGTATCCTGTTGCTGAGACACAATACCCAGCATCCATGACTTCAAGAAGGAGAGGTTTACTTGGCTTATGGTTTCAGGGCACGCAGTCCATGGTTAGGCAGTTCCAAGGTAGGAACAGCTTGGTGGGAGGGTGGAGCAAAGCAAAGCTGCTTAGTTCTGGTGCCCAGAATTGGAGCAGGGAAACAGCTAGAAAGGAGGGGGTAAAGGATGAACACAGACCCCGAGGTCACATCTCCATGGCCACCCAGGTTCACCCAGGAGCATGCTTTACTAATTGGCATTGTCTCTTAATCTAATAAACCTGAAATATCAGGATTAACAGTCACATAACCTTAGAAACTTCATACAGTTCCTAAATAATGTTCATTCAAAAAAATGATATTTTAAGCAGTGCATCCTCAGAGCATTATCCAACAGCATGAAAAGCCATACTAAAAGATGACCACCAAACGTTCACTACTGACAAATTGAGATAAAAATCTATCACACTACCATTGGGCCAAGAAGGAAGTGAAGAGTGCAATTATGCACAATCTCCGAAGCAAAGCGAAGAAGACAATACCCAGGACGCATGGTCAAATCCACCCTCAGTTAGTGCAGAAGTCATATGACAGAGGAGGCGCATCTTCATTTCAGAAAGTTAGAAACAAGAACAAAACCTAAGCCAGATAAAAAGATGGAATTATTCAAAATAAAAGCTCAATTTTAAGGAAGCAGAAAATTTTAAAGAGAGAAAAGATAAGCCTAAATCATGGCTTCTTTGCAAAGACAATGCCATGTACCACTCTCCACATCCTTCAAAAAAAACTGTGTGGGGCAAGCAGGGTGGCATCGCTAGAGATACCGGAGTGAGGAGCACTGCATCAGCACACTCGGAAACCTGCAGGCAGCTGACTATAAAGAGACAACAGTTTTGGGGATTTTTAAAAAGCAGATATCTGGTAATATCCCATTTATAGAAAATCTTTAGTATGTGGAAGTGAGCTGTATGCCGATGTGTCTGGGGGTTGGGGGTGTGGTTTCAGGTATGTGTACATGCAGGAAGTGGAGACTTGTACGTGTCCATGTGTATTGGTGTACTTGTGCCTCTGCCCCAATTCATAAATTAGAATATAATCACCAGTCAGGCATGGTGGCAGTGCCCATAATGCTACCACCTTGGGAGGCTGAGGCAGGAGGATTGCAGTTCAAGCCCAGCCTGGGCAACTTAGCAATTTAGCAAGACTCTGTCTCAAAATAAAAAATAAAAAGGGCCAGGGATGTAATTCAGTGTGAAAGCCCTGGGTTCAATCCCCAGTATTGAAACAAAACCAAAAAACCCAGTCAACAAGGTGGTGGTATTAAGGCGCAGCCTCTGAAAGGTGAATAGGTCAGAATGAGCTATTAGTGCCCCACAGAAGGCCAGGAGTGAGCCGGTCCCTTTTGCCACATGCAGGTGCAGGCACACCAGGAAGGTGCCACATATGAGGAGGAGTGTACTTCTCAGGCATTATGCCTGCTGGCCCCTGGATCTGGGAGCAATATGTGCACTGTGCACAGTGTTTTTATGACCAACGTGTTTATGATACCTAATAGTCATGTTCATATGGGGAACTGGTGCGTATACGTAATTATCTTAACCATTTCCTTTCTTTTTTTCCTTTTGGGATGCTGGAGATCAAACTCGGGGCCTTATGCTTGCTAGGCAAGAGCTCTACCACTCAACTAAAAAATCACCAACCCTTTAACCATTTCCATGCCTTTACTTCCCTGCCTGCCCTCTCCCCTCCCCCAACCCCTTTCCCAGGTCCAAAAAGTCCACCTCTTTGTTTCCTGCCATGTCTCCTTTCTTTTACTTTTATTTATTTGTATTTTAGGTTTCTCACATAAGGGAAACCATGTCGTATTTAACTTCCCGTGTCTCATTTATTTTCAAACCATGCAGCCCATGGCACTTCCTTTACAGACTGAGACAAGATACAAATACCACTTCCCAGGTTCTCGTTCCAGGTTAACCCTTAGGAGATGGGAGTTTTTGAGATTCAAAGGCAAGGTATGGTGGTGTGCATCTGTATCCCAGTAGTCAGGAAGCTGAGGCAAGAGGATCACAAGTTCAAGACCAGCCTGGACTATATAGCCAGACTCTGTCTCAAAAACACAAAAAGTTGGGGGGGAGGCAAATCGAGGGACTGGGAGTGTGGGCCCTGAGTTCAATCCCCACCATAACAAAAGAAGGAAGGAAGGATGCAAAGAAGAAAGGGAGGAAGAGAGGGAGAAAGGAAAAAGGAAGGAAGGTAAAAGAAAAGAAGAAACATAAAGAAAAGAAAGAAGGAAGGGGAGGAAGGGAAAGAAAGGCAAGTTAAGTCCCAAGGGACCAATACAGTCTGCATGTGTGAGCATATGTGTAAGAATATGTGTGTGCTCGGGTGTTCTAGAAAGGTGTGTGCAGAGTCTGCACCATGGTGATGCTGCTTCTGGGGTGGGGAGCACCATGCCAAGCACCTGCTCTCTACAATGGAGGACTTTGATCTCAAGTGATGCTGGGTTTCCCTGCAGTGACTGACGCAGAGGGCAGCCCTTCACCTCCGTCCAGCCCTCGGCCGGCCCTGGGCTTCTGCACAGCCTGCTTCACACCCTGCCCTGCCCTGGTCACACCATCTCCTGTGCAAGGACAAAACAGAAACGCTAACTGCCCTTTAATTTCAGCGTTCATCTCTCTACACATCATTCTGTTCTCGAATTGTTCATGTTAAATGTCCCCCAGAGATGTTCCTGTGATCATGGCGATGTCCCCACTGACTGCATCCCCCATGGCCTGGTGTCCATCAGTGGCGTGCACCAGGTGTCCCAGACACACATGTGTTGTAGGGTGCGTTGTGTCTGCCTTATTTCCAGTTGGGCGCTAGAAGTGCAGCTGTGGCGAGTGTTCTAGCACAAGCCCCTTTGTCCTGGATGAATACCTTTCCAGACACTGCCAAACTGTTGGCCCACCTGCTGCCCCAAATTTTACAGGCTCCATCACCTTCCAACACTACTGCGATGGCCTGGCTTTTTCCTTAGTGTTGTTCTAGTGATTCTAAGAGATGTTAAATATTTAGAAATCTTTAGAACTGATTGGCAAAAACTACCACTTATTAAAAATTAAATTATATATGCATTATGTTAAAAATAAAGGAAACAGACAAATGGATAAAGAAAATATGGTATTTACACACAATGGAGCACTACTCTGCTGTAAGGAAGGATAAACTGGAGGCATTTGTAGGAAAACGGATGGATGATCATAACCTTGAGACCATAACGTTAAGTGAAATAAACCAGACACACGAGCTTCAGTATCACATGGTTTCTCCTATATGAGAAATCCAAAGTATAAATAAATTAAAGAGCAAAATCAAAGATAGAAAATAGGAAACAGGAGCTAGATCCTTTGCAAAAGGGGACCAAGAGGTGGAGGGAAGGGAAGAAAGGGATGAAAACAGCACTAAGATGTGTTATGTCCATGTACCGACTCCCTGCCCGGAATGTGACCATTATTACTGCAAACATGAACAAAAAAAATTTTTTTAATGAGAAACTCAAAGCCATCCCATCTTCACTGATCACATTTCACTGTTGCCATGGGTTGACTCACATCTAGGGGATGTGTGTAGAGATCAATATTCCAGTGTCTCGAAGCTCTTGCTTTTTTTTTTTTGTGCCAGGGATCAAACTCAGGGCCTTGCGCTCAGAAGTTCTAACACAGGCCTTTGTTGCTCCACCTTCGTCTGACTCCAGTGCACCCATAAGAATATTTGCATATGAGCCACTCCCATGGGGCGGTACCCGCGTGAGCACACACTTCCACTCCTACTGCATTCCTGGAAAGCCAGCGGGTCCACACTTAGAGCACACCTCCACTGTGAGCCTGCAGGGAGGCAGGTCACAGCCTGTCCCTAACCAGGATGGCCTTCTAGTCCCCACCCCACCCTGGGACGGTCTGATGTGGCCCTGCCTCATCATCTTGCACCTCACACTTTTGGCAACTCTAGTTACTATGACCTACTTTGGGTGCCCCAAACGGACCTGGCTGGTGCAAAGCTGGAGGCTTTGGTCTTATGAGTCACTTGGGCATGGCTACCCCTCCCCTTCTTACCTGACCCGGCATTTGGTGACACAGGGAGCCCCACAAGAGTGCCTCAGGGTGGGGCCCTTCGCAGGTTCCCCAGCAACCAGAAGCCCAGCCAGGTGGCCAGCGAGAGGCAGCCTCCATAAAGGCCTCCTTCTCTCCCAGGGCCACACCACCAGGGCCATGGGCCCAAGGCAGGTTCCCACTTCTCTCCGGGCCTTGGGTTGGCATGCCCTGTGTGCCCCACACCCTTGCATGGGCAGCAGGTGCCTTCCTCTTCCCAGCACCCTGTATCTATCAGTTCTCTCTGTTGCCATAGAGCAGGGACAGGGGCCCCAGGTGGGCCCACAGTGGGAAAAGGCTGGAATGAGTTTTGCACCTGAACAGGTTCCAGCCCTGCAGACCCAGCTCCCCTCTCCACTCTGTCCTGGGCACAGACTTAGCCTGCATACCCCAAGGCCCCACACATTCATTTCTTGGGCCTCTGGGGCAACAAGACCAAGGCGCCCATATTCAGGGTCACAGTAAGGGGCCAGTGAGGCAGGTGGCTGGTGGGTCAGAGTCTACTGCTCCAGCCCATCACCCCTCAGAGCAGCCGAGCAGCCCAATGTGGTGAGAAACTGGTGTGTTTATTGAGAAATAGGGAAGCAGGGGGAGCTCCTAAGAGCAGACCACTGGAGCTCACAGGCTTTCCGGAGGTAGGGCAGGCCAACAGCCTGGCAGGTGCACAGGCCTGGGGCGCCCCACTGAGCAGCACCAGGCAGAGATGCAGCAAGGCACCAGTCTGTACCAGCTACAGGCCTGAGCAGAGCCGGCGAGCGAGTGAATGAGCAGGTGCTCAGGCCTCAAGACGCAGGCCATCAGGTGGCACATACATGGGCTCGATGTGCACCCAGCTGCGAGCCTGCTCATCGGCCCAGGCAAGCAGCTCGGTGGCACGGTGCAGGAAGATGAGCAACAGCATGTGCACATCACCCTCAGCAGAGTGGGCCGCACTCGGCTCAGCCTGGAAGTAGCGGTGGAAGAGACTGCCCAGGCTGTAGCCCTTGCGGCCCTGACCCCGGGTGCCATGGCTGTGGGCACGGTCCAGACCCCGTAGCGCTGGCAGCGTGTCCAGGCAGACAGTGTCCCGGGGCAGGTGGGCACCCAGGCGCTGCAGCTCTGTGCACAGCAGGGGAAAGTCATAATCGAAGCCATTGTGGGCCACAAGACAGATGGGGCCCTCCTGGCGGCTCAGGAAGGCCTGCAGTGCCCGCACCACAGTGTCATCAAAGCCAGCCTTCCGGCACTGCGCCAGGCTCTCGTTGCTCAGGCCAGTGATCTCGCTGGCCTTGGCAGTGAAGGGGCGCTGCGGGCTCATGCACAGCGTGAGCTTGTCCAGGATGCGGGGGAGAACGGGGACCCCAGATTCGTCACATTCTGGGTTCTCCAGGGAGGAACGGTGCACTGCAAAGAGGGAGATCTCAGCGATCTCAGGGTCCATGTTGGGGAGCCCAGTGGCTTCTAAGTCCAGGAAGACAAAGGTCTCACCCCGGGGCAGCTCAGACATGGTGGTCTTCTCACAGAAACGATGAGGCCTGAAGCTGCCAGAGCAAGCAGGAAGAGGCTAAAGAGACATGGACACCCATGCAGCCTTTGGCTCTAAGAGTGGCTTCATCTAGGGGTGCCCACAGCACTGGGACCCAGTTACTAGCACTTCTGTCCAGGATGGGCCTCCCAGGGACACACTGTCCCCTCCTTTCTGTCCCTCAACTCCACTCTTGCTATGTAACAAGGAGCAAAAGGCAGGCCTGCTATACCCAGACCAGAGCCCAGAGCCCTCTGCCTCTCCCTGCCAGGCATGTGCCTGGCACAGGTCCCATCGGAATTCTGGGAGGCAGGCAGCCCACCAACGGCACTATGGCTGGGAGGCCCAGGGACAGTGCCCCAAGCCTCTGCCCCTGGGTGGGCTACGGGAAGCCTGGCAATAGGCCGGCCTCCCTGGCAGAGAAGTGCTGCTCTGACTGGCCTCTGCCTGCCTCTGGGTCCTGGCAGCCGTGCTCAGCAACCAACCCCACCACACCGGCTTACCTGGGGCAGGCGCTGGCTGACGTCCTGGGCTGCTGGCTGCTGGCACCTGTCTCCACACGGGCTGCTCCAGGCGGCCTTTAGTCAGTGGCTGTGGCCCACCCCCAGCGCATATTGGGCAACCAGGAGACCCAAGGCCGCAGGACCTGCGCAGCCGGCTTGTTCGCCACCCACTTGCCAGCGCACAGCCACTGTGACACACGCCCATGCTTACACATTGGGGAGCAGTCTCCACACACGCAGGCTGCCGATGAGTGATGCCCCTGCCGCGGGCGGAAGGAATATGTCCTCACAGGCACGAGGAAGCCAGGGCAGGCGAAGGCTGTGCCCTCTACCCAGCCCTGCCTTCTGCTAATGGGGGCCAGACTGCAGCTGCCGGGCCTGGTGGACCCAGACTCCATGCTGGGACATCACCCAAGGCGACAGGTCCCCTACTCGAGGCCCTAGCTTCCCCTCGGAAGTGACAGAGAGGCACTGCCAAGCCATACCAGCCTATGAAGGGGAAGGGATGTTCTCTAAAGACAAGGCCTTAGTGTCACCCAGACTGGTAGGGATGCTGCCCAGCTGTGGGCCCATCTTCCACCAAGAGGGGGATAGGATCCACTTCAAGCATGTGATGGCTGGAGACATCTAACAGGCACTTAGCAGAAGCTGTGGGGAAGACAGCAGGGCTGGCAGGTATAGGGACAAAGCAACACAGGCCAGCTGGGAGGCCTGGGAGCCCAGCAGCAGGAGTGACACTCTCAGGATCAGGCCTTCTCTGCCTAGCCGGCACCAGGTGAAGGGCACCGTCAAGACTGAGAGTGGCTACAAGACCATCCCCAGTCCAGGAGGCATGTGGCACCCGGAGGATCTCATTCTGGAGCACAAGGTGACAGCAGGGGCACAGGGTGTCCCTCACGGGCCTGTCATGCAACTGGCTCACCTGGACAGTAGCACCTGGGTCAGAGGGGGCCTTCTGGCCTCGGGGGCCCACAGAGGACTTGGGGGAGCAAGGAAGGTCCAGGCCACGCCAGTCCTGCCTGTTCCCAGGCTCTGAGGGAGGGAGGCAGCTGTGACAGGTGTACTGCTCAGGGAGATACTGGGTCACCCAGGAAGCCCAGGGAGCAGCTTCCAGGACAACCAGTCAGGCCACGTCAAGAATTCCCCAGCAGGTGCTGAACACCTGGGCAGGTGGGAGGAGACAGGCCAGCTCCTGGGCACAGAGCTGCAGGGAGTGCACAGGACCCACCGGGGCAGGGAGGGGCACCTCAGGATGCAGCAGGACTGGGGGCAGGCAAGGCACATGGAGCCTAACTGGACTGTGGCAAGAAGGAACTGAAGTAATAGGCAGAAGAGACCTGGGCCACTGGGGACAGAAGGAAGGCCATGAGCCCCGGTTGGAGGGGAGAAGGGTGACACAGCATGACAGAGGCAAAAAGCAATCAAGAGGCAACTTATTGGGGGAGCCTAAGGTTTCCTCTCCCTCCCACCCTGCCCACCCTGCCCACCCCTCAGGAGCTGAAGGCCCCTGAGGGGACCAAAGCTGCCACCCCACCCCACGCTATCCTGCACCCTCATGCAGGCTGTCGTTGAAGACCCGGTATTTCTGTGTTAGTTCTTCTATTTTGGTGGCTGCAAAAGAAAGAAAAACACAAAAGCCAAGTCAGGCAAGAGGTTCCAGGCTAGGAGAGGCAGGGCGTCATGCCAGGTTCCGTCAGGGACAGCAGGGAGAGCCCAACCTGGCCCTTGAGGAGTTCAGCACCCGAGGGCCTGATGTCCACTGTGACCGGGGGGGGGGGGGCTGCCAAGGGGGATTCTGTGGGTCCCAGTCTGTGTCACATAGACCACAGTGTAGCACCAAGGCCCAAGCCAGGCCATGCTATCCCCACCACCCCGCCTCCCCCTCTAGGAGCCTGGGGCTGCCTTGATTTGGATGGTGGGCTCTATCTGAATCACACAGTAACATCCCCAACACCACAGGAAAGCCCTGAGGCAACTGCTCTGACCCAGCCTCCCAGGCACACATGGTGCCCACCACGCAAGTTCCCTAACTTCCAGTGCACCTGTTTCTTCCGCGCCTCCTGCCTTGTCCTCACCCATCCTGCCTGCCCCTCCCCTCTTCCAGCTCTAGGCTCAACTGCACAGCGCCTTTCACATGACAAGGACATTAGCAGCCCCAAGTTGCCCTCTGCCCACCCTGAGAATGGCTCTGGAGCTCGGGACTCACAGGGTATGCCCCAGGGTGAGGCCTGAGTGGATGGCTCTGTGTCCTGGGGACCACCCTACGTATCATCAGCACCATCAGTGGTGTCCAGGGAGCGGACCTCTCCCAGCAAACAATGCTTCCCGAGGGTTCCTTCCTCGCACTGCATGCACCACTCCCCACGAGGAACACAATCACTGTACAGCAAATATGGACTAGGAAAAACTTAAACCCTTGACAAGGAGTCCAGTTGAAGACTCTCTGGCAGGTGACAGCAGCAAAGTTTTCGGTGGAGGCCTGCTCACTGCTCCCCAGAGTTTGAACCCACCTTCTCCAAAAGGTATGCATGGATCTCCCATCACCTTCTCATCTCAAGCTAATGGGCTGGGGAAATAGCTTGTCAAAATGCAGCCAGAAACATAATTTGAAACCCTGTAATACAGGTGCTTCCCAAGGGTCTACATGGTGCTCAACAACCCATATGAAAAGACCCACCTGACACAATCGCGTTTGCTGCCCTGACCTTTCTCATAGCTTCCAACCCTCAGGAAAGACCCAACCTCGCGCCTTGACTGCATGATTCCTCTCTGAAACTCGCCTGCTGTCCACTTAGTAGCATCCCTCCTGTGATGTAAATAAACTCTTATCTCTTCCACATCCCTTATCCACTGGTAAAATTCTTTTTACTACCCATGTCACTGGCCCTCCACACCAAACCTCTCCCCCACTCTCAGCAGGACAGACAGAGCTGTTTTGTCTTCTAAGTGTGCTGATACACCCACAGGACTTGGGACTGTCACCAACACATTTAGGCTGTGGGGAGGAGAAAGAGCACAGAAACATGGGAGGACTGGAGGAGGTCATGAAGACCACAGCCCTCAACTCCACAAGCAAAGGGCTATTCCAAGTGCCCTTCAGCATGGATTTTAAGACAGGGCAAAAGGGTGAGGAACACTGCATATGGTGATGCCATCATCACTGTATACAAAACCAATCGGAAAGGTACTATTTTAAATCCTTCATTTGAATCTGGTGCTGTTCACAGGACCAATCAGAAGATGCTCTTTTCAATCCTTCATTTGCATGTGGGCACAGCCAATTGCAAGACACTGCTCCTGATCCTTCATTTACATACGCCAGGAAGCCAAGTTTTTTGACAGGACAGTTTGCACATGGCAATGCCAAGTGAGGAGTTAAGAGGACAATTGTCCCAATGCCTTATTCGCAGGAGAAGGAGATAACCCAGCAGTTTTGGACACAAAAGACCCCTTTACCTTACCTTCAGGGCTCTGCCCACTCTTGCCCAGTAGAGCTGGCCTCTTCTCCACCTTTAATAAATGTAACTTTTGCTGCCTTTTCTGTGTGTCTTATCCAGTTCTTTGCTGGGGGCTCAAGGGCAGGCAGGCCTGCCCTGAGAAAAGGTACCCATCTGAAAAGCTGGACTTGCCACCAGCCCAACTATGCCCTGGCCACTGGTGACAAGAAACGCCATTAAGAATATTAAAGGTCATTATTATAATAATGACAGTATGGCTGATACACAGTTTATTCCTAGCAATTACAGAAGGCAGTGAGAGTGCCAGTGACAGTGGTGATTAGGGTTAATGCCATGATACATTTTTTTTTTTTTTGGTGCTGGGGATCGAACTCAGGGTGTTGCGCTTGTAAGGCAAGCACTCTAACCACCGAGCTAAATCCCCAGCCCCAATGATACATTTTTTGTTTTTGGTTTTTTTTTTGTTTGTTTGTTTGTTTTGTGGTGCCGGGGATTGAACTCTGTCTGATAGCTGCATGTGCTGCCATGCAAAAACCGGCTGCCACAGGAGTTTATCCAGAGACAGTCCCCCAGGGGAGGGGGCTCCGAGGCTCTGCCACTGAGACCACTACTTTGGGGATGCCTCGGTGGAAACCAGTTACAGGCGAGTACTTTAGTTGCTTCTGCTCAAGGCAGTGGATAATAGTGTCACAAACAAGAGATCACTGAAAGGCTGGGAAGGCAGGAATGAAGAGTGAGTTGTCCCCCAGGAAGCTAGCTAGATGGCCATGTGCAAGCCCAGGACTGTGAAAAAGGCCAGAAGAGACCCAGGAAGGCTCTGGGCTCTCACCTCTGGCTGACTCTGAAACTTTGAGCCAGTAAGAAGTAAAGGAGAAGGAAGAGTTGTCAATTTCCTGGTTGAGTGTTGATGAAAAACAAGAATCTAGACATTTAAAAGTCCAAAGAAGGACTGAAACCTCTACAAACTGTGAGCTAAATAAACCTTTCTCCCTTCAAAAAAAAAAAAGTCCAAAGAGTGCCAATATAAACTGAAAGACTCATTATAATCAAACTGTCAAAAGCCAGAGACCAAAAGAATTATGAAAACACTCATCCCATACAAGAATCCTCACCAAGATTAAAAGCGGGTTTCGTGACAGATGCTATCAAGACCAAATGACAGTGGGATGACATATTACAAGTACAAAAGAAAAGAACTGGGGAACAAGGGAGGGGGAGGAGGAAAGGAACAGAGGTGCTGGAGAAATAAGAAATGGAAGGAAAAAATGGAAACAAAGCTTTTGTAAATAGGGAGGGAAGAGGGGCTGAAGGGAGGGGAATGGGAAAAAGAGAAGCAACAAGATATATCATGTACAGGTACAAATCCCCTATGATGAATGTTATCACTATGTACATCTAAAATGTACCATTAAAGTAAAATAAAACAAAAGAACTGTCAACCAAGAATTCCATACCCAGCAAAACTATTCTTCAAAATGATAGAGAAAGTAAGACATTATCAGATGAACAAAAACCAAGGGAGTCTGTCACTAATGGACCTGCCCTGCAGGAAATACTAAAGTGGTCCTCTAGGCTGAAATGAAAGAATACTAGATAATAATTCCAGTCCACGGGAAAGAAATAAAGAATTCCAGATTTTAGTGTGAAAGCCTCCAGTTTCTGTCCATTCAGTGTAATGTTGGCCGTTGGTTTATCATATATGGCTTTTATCAGATTGAGATATACACCCTCTATTCCTAATTTCTGTAGTGTTTTTATCATGAACGGGTGTTGGATTTTGTCAAATGCTTTTTCTGCATCTATTGAGATGATCATGTGATTTTTGTC
>PVJO010017225.1:0-39802 GCA_004026905.1 Hystrix cristata | reverse complement strand
TTTACAGCAGGTTCATTCATCATTTTCCATATTTTCCCTTTCCCCTCTCTTTCCCCTGTTGCCTTTCTGCTTTTCCCCTTCTTTCTTTCTAGTACTCCTCTCCTCTGCACACCATCCTCCTTTTATATAATATCTATTACACTTCTTTGTCCTTATTTACAGTTATGGTTTCTCATATCAGAGAAACAATTTGATGTGTACTCATGAGTGTCTGATTTATTTCACTTAACAGTATATTCTCAAGGAACATCCATTTACATACAAATGACTCTAGTTTACCCTTTTTTATGGCAGTGTAGTACTCCATTGTGTAGAAAAACCACATTTTCTTTAGCCATTCGTTGGTTGTTGGGCATTTAGGTTGTTTCCAAGACTTAGCTATTACCAATTGTGTTGCTATGAACATGGTGGTGCATACATCCTTGTGGTATGACGATTTTAATTCTTCTGGGAAGATCCCCAGTAGGGGAATAGCTGGGTCAAATGGAACGTCCAGTTGTAGTTTTTTGAGGAATCTCCATATTGATTTCCACAGTGGCTGGACCAGTCTACATTCCCACCAACAGTGGAGGAGTGTTCCTTTTTCCCCACAGCCCCGCCAGCATTTGTTATTGGTTGATTTTTCCATATAAGCGGTTCTTTCTGGAGTGAGGTGGAATCTTAACGTTGTTTTGATTTGTATGTGTTGTATTATTAATGGACTTGATAATATTATTCCAGGAAAGAAGAGAATAGAGAAACAAGATTCTACTTAAATTGTGAAGCAATGTTTAAATTTCTTTCATCTACTTAAAATGGCTTATTCCCTAATATTTTTTTTGCTGGTGGTAATGATGATGGCTATACTACTAGCCAATAGGCAATTGGGAAGAAGCTGATTCCCTACAAAATAGAGCAGAATCTGTCTTATCAGCTTTCCCTCACAAAGACCACTCTTAATTGAGGCATACATTAAATTAGTTCTCTCTTTAAATACATCCTTAGCAGTAAGAAGATAGTCCTTCACCTACGTTGATGATGCTATTGATGGGGCTTCAGGAGAATATAGTTAAAAATAATCTGAGCCCTGTAGCTCATGTCTCCTTGTCCTCAATGTCTTCTGCTCATACCAAAATGCTTAGATGGATCTTTGCCAAAGATTCAGCCTCCATATGAGCATCTTAGTGCCAAGTTCTGCATGGAACTCTGACATGTAGTCAGAGTATTAATCAAAATCTGGATTATAATAAGAAAAATGTAAATTAAAACTAAAACAAGTTATCATTTTCAATCTCTTGCCTTATCAAGACTCAACAATATTAGAGATGTAAGCATGGAAACTTGCACTCTCATACATTGTCAGTGGGCGAATGATTAGTACAACCTCTATGAATAAAAATGGAGAATATTTAACAAAACCACCCATTATATAAGCAATGATTGCATTGTAAGGATTTTTCCAAAGCATATACCTTTGGGCAAAATAACAAACATTCGAAGATATTCATCACAGCTTTATTTCGATTAGTAAAATATTAGAAACAATCTAAAGTATCCATCAATATGGTCAAAGAACATATACTACAATAGAATGTTATAGTACCATTAAAAACAATGAGGAAGATATGTTTGTATACAGAAGGGTTTCTAAGGCATACCTTTAAGTGAAAATTTAAGGAATACATTGAGTAAACTATGCTGCCATTTGTATTATACTATATATATATGTGTATATATATATATATGTATAAAACCTGCGTATGCACAGTGCAGCACTGGAAGGGAGTAAAAAATCTCTGGACTGGTGTCTGGGGAAAGGTAATGTTTTGATGGGGAAGCTTGTTTTTCACACTAAACCTTCTTGAAGCTTGTATTATTTGCTTGTGTTTCCTATAAAAAGACAAAGTAGTTTTTTAAAATAACTGGCGATGTCTGGTGAATCTTACTTCATTCTTCCTAGAAAGACCAGGGTCTGTGTCCATATCCTGTCCACCAACTGGCTGGACAGGCCATCAAGTCCTTCATTAAGATGGAGTAGAGCAAGGGAGTGTTATGAAGGGTAATGAAGAAATGAAAACACTGGAAAAGAACTTTTTGATGATTCTTAACTGTGTTAGGTTACGAACTTTGTGCAAATCTCTTGAGAAGTATGGACTTCATCCCAGAAAAATGCACAAAATCTTGTGTACAGCGTTAGGTATGGGGGTCTTCCTAAAGCTTATTTGTGGTCTTAGGCTTAAGAACACTGACTCTAAGAAAATAAACAGTTTTCCTTTGAGGGGCTGCAGGGGGCCTATTTTATTTCTTATTCAGGAAATATCTGGCATAAAGTTTAATCTATTCTCTTTAGTCAACGCTTCTTAGCAGGGAGATAAAATGACTACATTCCAGTTGTTATAAAGCCAATCTTTAAATATCTATGACTCCTTTTATTCATAAAGCTTGCTTCAACTATGATATCCAGTATCTGTTAATATTTTGATGCCTATGGCCTTACGGAAAAGGTAAAACTCAAAGGTCAACACTCCAGTAGGGTATTTTGGACAAGCCAACACTCTCCTTCACTGACCTCCAGGGACCCTCTTTCCTACAGAAATTGGGATTTCTTATGACGCTAAACCATCCTGAAGGTAAAATTTTGGAAATTCTATATTCAGTCACAAAGGAGATGTGAAGAACTTTTCATAACTAATATATACACAGCCTGTTTTACATTCAGAATTGTCTCCTCATTCACCTGAAGTCTGTTGAGTTCCCAGACCATTTACTTCCAAGAATGAGAACAAGCAGAAATAGGAAAGACTACTGTAGCACTGCAAAACTAAAATTTTATACATTTTCATTTTATAAGATTTTACAAATGGCAAATGGCAAATTCTCATAAAACAACTGAAAATTGAGCTACAGTATAGATGCAAAATATAGCTACTTCAATGCAAGAATATACTTCCCCCAGCATCTCTGCAAACATTTTTTATCTAATGTGGTACTTTCCAGATCCACATTATTTTCCCTCTCCAGATCATGAGAAAGAATGGGAAAGGGAAACTTTCAATACCCACAGTTTGCTTATTGAGTGATTTCAATTCCAATGAACACCCGGAACCTAGACCTGTTTTCTCTGGGCTCCATCCCCTCAAGCAAGGTTGCATTTACAAGTGAAGCCAGAGGTGTGCTGTGAAATATAATCACTTGCCCACAGTGATCCTGCTTTAGGTGGTTGGGTCAGAGTCTGAATCCATGTCCACGTGGTCCCCTACTCCTCAAACATCCTGGAATGGTTTCTGGTGAATCTACAACCTATTGATTTTGAAAGCCACATAAATCAACGGCCATCAATTTAATTTAAAGGCTTCAATATCAGTGGCTGTCAGATTTTAGTATGCCTCAGGATCACCTGGAAGACTTGTTAAAAACACATTCCTGGGTTGAGGATGTAACTTAGTGGTACAGTGCTTGCCTAGCATGCATAAGGCCATGGGTTCCAGCCCCTACATCAAAAACAAACAAATAAACAAGTAGATTTCTGAGAGTACATTTAGGAAAGGACACCAACATTTGCAATTTCTGACAAGTTCCTAGACACTGCTGGTGCTGCCTGCCTGGTGAGTATATGCTAAGAAGTGCAGAACTACCCACGTGATGTCGAGAAGAACCCTCACTCTAGAGGGAGCTGGCCTCTGTCTCCCACCTTACAGTGTAGCAGAGTTGCAGCAAAGCTATTTTCCAAATGCACTATTAAATTTTAAATTTTTGGTGGGACAGGGTCTCACTATGTGGTCCAGGTTGGCCTTGAACTCAGTATATTTCCCAGGCTGGCCTTGAACTCATGATGCTCCTGCCTCAGCCTCTTGAGTGCTGTGATTGCAGGTGCACACCTGCCCAGCTCAAAATTTTTAAAAAAGATAATGCTACCTGTAACACTTACTTATCCCTCTTCAAGTAAGTGGTGTAAATTTTCCTCTTGTTCTCTTTCATCTCTTATAGACATGTTTCCTTAAAAGTGACACATCTTGTTACCATAGAATGTACCGTGTGTAACGCTACTGAGTCTACACGTTTACAGTAAGTATAAGGCAAACAATTCTCTTTCCTTTTTATTCTGTCCTGGATGCTGAAAGTAACTTCAGTTTTATGATAAACTTTTTAATATTTCCCAACTCGGTTTTTTCTGACACACATATCATTTTGAAAATTCTTTCCACTAGTTTTGTTTGTGTAACACATAATAAATTACACTTCTTTTTCACTGACAACAAACTTGAGGAGCAAGGGTGGGCAGTTAAGTCTTAAAACATGCGTGCAAATGAATAATCTTAATTTATTTAACCTAGAAAGCAATTACTTAGAACTTGAAATAATTTGGCATCTGGGTGTGCCAAAGAGGGTGTAGGTGGCACTAACCTGTTTTTGCCAAAACTGAGTTTTTGCAAACTGTATTTAGAATTTGAAGACTCTAACTGACAGAGTTGGTAAGTTTGCCTTATATCACCATAGAACTAATAAGTTGGAGGCATTACAGTGGCTGGCAGCTCTGATTTAATTTGAATGCTCGGTCCCTTCAAACTAGATCAAAACTACAGAGAAGCACCAAGTAAGTGAAACCATTCAAATAGCCTGCAGATATTTGCTGACATCTATGTTCCTACGCTAGTTGCCTGGGCCAAGCAATGATGGCTGGTTCACCGTAACCCCCTACCCATGTTGTTGAGGGACCTGTGTCACACCTTCCTACTAGGAATAGTAGGTGTAGGACACAATGGACCCAATAACCTTTTTTCCCACCTCCTAGCTATAGGAGTCTTTAGCCCCTTGTTGTAATGAAGATTCATTTCCCATATCCTCTTATTTCATAGGTCCTCCACTCTCTGGGTTCAGGCCACTATGAAGCCCAAGCTCTTTTGCTGAGTTTAGGCTCAAGGACTAGGATGTGGACACCTTGGGGGAACTTGGAACTAAGGGCAACACATGGTACTGTTGCTGCCAGGTTGTGGGTCAAGTCACCTTGTATAGGCTATCCTAGATACTGAAAATATTTTGTCTAACTTCTTTTCCTCTAGGGAAAATTGCACACTAATTTCAAAATGCTTTATTTTAAAATTATCTTTTAGAAAACAATTTAGTTATTATTCCTAGAGATTTAATTAACTTTACCTCTTTCTCTTTTGTATAAATTTGTTCTTTCATTCTCACCTTGCTTCAAATACACAGGTCTTTGTTAACGATCATTGGTAAAGTGTGAACTCCTAATATTTAATGATTACTAAAATATTATCACAACACTTTTCTGTCTTGCTTCCCTAATTAAGCCAATATAGTAACTGGCACTTTTATAACCACCATGTCCAAAGGCTTAGCTTTAAGAAACTGCATTTGGTGTTATTTGAGCAATAAAATGATAATCTGAAAAATAACACAATAGAAGTATGGGTACGGGGGGGTGTCTTCCTTGGCTTTGAACTGCCATTTAAATTGTTCATGCAATTAGGTAGCTCAACCAAAATCCGTAATAATCCGGATTGGGTAAAACTTTTCCTAGCTTCAAGGGAATGCTCAAAACACTTAAACACATGATTGGCCTTATGGCCCATAAGCAAAGTGTGGAAGAACTCTGGGGCTCTGGACAGAATCAAAGGTTTAGACATGTCTGATGAAACGGGAGGAGATCAAAAGAATCCACAAGGAACATCAGTTCGCCAGTAGAAGGGGATATCATCATGGGTCAGAGGAAGTTGGGCAGGGTAGGTTTGATTTAACACAAAGCTCAGTGCTTGAAGTGGTTGTACTTTCCAGAATAATGCAAGGCTGAGCTTGAATGCCACTTGATCCACTCTCCCACCTCTCCCTCTTCCACCACATCACCATTTTTAAAGTAGCTATCATTCTAGGAAAGACAAGAAAATGTTAAGGTAGAATCCCCAAAACTTCTTCAGCAGGTTACAAAAAGCACTAAGTATAAGAAAAAAATGATAAATTGAAACTGCATTAAAATTAAAGACTTGTGCATATAAAAAGCTACCATTAACAGTAAAAGGCCAGGCAAGGTGGCTCATGCTTGTAATCCCAGCACTCTGGGAGGCTGAGGCAGGATGATCACAAGTTCAAGCCCAACCTGGGTAACTTAGTAACTTTACGACACCCCCATCTCAAAAATAAAATGTAAAAAAAGAGCTGGGGATATAACTGATTGTGAAGGCCCTAGATTTAATCCCCAGTACTGCAATCGATCAATGAATCAATCAATCAATCAATCAATAAGTAAATGGCTAGCCACCCCACAGGAAAAGCCTCCTATTCAGATTATATAAAGAATTCCTATACATTTCTAAGAAAAAGATGGTCAACTCAATAGAGATATGAGTAAATGACCAGAAGAAACACCACAAAAGAAGATAGTGAAAGGGTAAAACAACATCAAAGGGAGATAAACGTCCTTATTCATCAGAGAAATACAAGTTAATACTACAATGCAACGTCTATACACTAATCGGAGTGACTAAAATGAAAAACAAATATGTCAATTATTGTGGCGTGATAAGCACATGGAGTAACTAGAACTTCCATACATTACTGATGAGTGTAAATTTGCACATCCATTTTGGAAAAGTTCATTGGCCATATCTACCGAAGCTGAATCTATGAAATATATGAATCACTATGGCAGAGTGATTTCACTCCCAGACATATACAGAACAAAAACATGTACATATGTTCACTTACAGGCTTATTCAGGAATATTCACAGCAGCATATTCATAACGGCTCAAATTGGAAAACATCTATGATGGTTAATATTATAACAACTTGGTTGGGCCGTGGGGTGCCCAGATAAATATTATTCAGAGTGCTTTGGTGAAGGTCTTTTGGGATGAGATTAACATTTCAATTGGTAAATTGAACAGAGTAGATGCCTCTCCTCAGTGTGCGTTGGTCTCACCCAATCAACTGAAGCCCTGACTAGAACAAAAAGACTGCCCTCCCCTAAGCAGGAGGGAAGTTTTTTCTACCTGTTGGCCTTTGAATGGTTCTGTTCATTCTATTTTCTAGAGAACCCTGATTAATAAATAAGCAAACATACATCAAGAGTAAAATGGATTTTTTGTGACATTTTCACACAATGGAATACTGCACAACTATGAAGCGATCACAACTACCGACAAACCTCTCCACACACAAAACAGAACAGGCAGAACTTCCGAGAAGACTGTAGAGTGGTGAACAGCAGAGAAACAGCTTCTCTGAGATTTGTTGTCCAGATGCTGGAATATAGCAATGTGAGGAAGAGAAGAAGGAGGGAAGCGGGTTCCCAGGACCCAGCAGGGATCTGAAGCAAGAAGTGAAGTTCACCGGGAAAACAGAAAGAGAGACTTCAGTGCAGAAGGAGCTGGCAGTTGGCACTTTCTCCCAGAGCCCCGCCTGCAGCATGGGAGAGGAAGCTCGAGCCAGCAGACACGCAGTGACTATTGGCAACCCCAGAGGCGGAATGACACATCAGTGGAATGGAACAGGGGACACAGTGAATTGCAGTGGCTGCTGATGAATTATGTGGGTTCAGATGAGCCCCAGGAGAGAGTGACTGGCCTGTCACCATTTTGGAGAGGGGCCACCTAGGCTCAGATCTCAGAGAAGCTGCAGGTGGCTGTGGCAGGGAAGGCAGAGCCAAATTCCAGTTCAAGTCAGCGGAAGGTCAAGGAGACAAGTTCAAACTGGCAGGGAGCCAAGTCCAAGCCAGCAGGAGACACACGGTGTGTCTCTAGCTGAACGAATCAGGTTCCAACCTCACAGCCAGAGACCAGGCTGAACTTTAGTGCAATTGGTTTTGAAATCTTACCGAGATTACCCACGACCCTGCTGTAAACCTACTGCTGGAATTAATCAACACGGACCTGGGCCTGACTACTCTGTCTACAACTGACAGCAGAGACACCCAGAAGCAGACAATTTTCCTTTTCTTTCTGCTGTTGTTGTTGCTGGCTTTTGTTTTGTTTTGTTCTTTTTCTCCTCTTTGTTTTTTCTTGTTTGTATGAGTGTGAAATTTGTTTCTAGCTCTTCGTTGTTACTATTTTGTTCTGTTCTTGTTTTTATTTCTTCCTTCTCTCTAGCCCTCCTGTCGTCTTTACCAGTTTCCCAATATATGCCTTATCTTCCCCCATCCTCCAGCCTTGCTTCTCATCTTTTTCTCTTCTGTTTCTCTATTTTTTTAAATTTTAAACCAAGAACATGTATTGGTACATTCTACATACAATGGTCACATTCATTACATTTATTCTGTACCTATACATGATGCATCTTGGTTCTCCCCCCCTCCTCCACCCCTCCCATCTGCTCCCTCCCTCCCTATTTACAGCAGGTTCATTCATCATTTTCCATATTTTCCCTTTCCCCTCTCTTTCTCCTGTTGCCTTTCTGCTTTTCCCCTTCTTTCTTTCTAGTACTCCTCTCCTCTGCACATCATCCTCCTTTTATATAATATCTATTACACCTCTTTGTCCTTATTTATAATTATGGTTTCTCATATCAGAGAAACAATTCGATGTGTACTCATGAGTGTCTGATTTATTTCACTTAAGAGTATGTTCTCAAGGAACATCCATTTATATACGAATGACTCTAGTTTATCCTTTTTAATGGCAGTGTAGTACTCCATTGTGTAGAAAAACCACATTTTCTTTAGCCATTCGTTGGTCGTTGGGCATTTAGGTTGTTTCCAAGACTTAGCTATTACAAATTGTGTTGCTATGAATATGGTGGTGCATATGTCCTTGTGGTATGACGATTTTAATTCTTCTGGGAAGATCCCCAGTAGGGGAATAGCTGGGTCAAATGGAACCTCCAGTTGTAGTTTTTTGAGGAATCTCCATATTGATTTCCACAGTGGCTGGACCAGTCTGCACTCCCACCAACAGTGGAGGAGAGTTCCTTTTTCCCCACAGCCCGCCAGCATTTGTTCTTGGTTGATTTTTCCATATACATGGTTCTTTCTGGAGTGAGGTGGAATTTTAATGTTGTTTTGATTTGCATCTCTCAGATGACTAGTGATGTTGAACATTTCTTCATATATTTATTTGCCATTTTTATTTCTTCATCTGAGAAATGTTTATTCATTTCAGTTGCCCATTTTTGGATTGGGTCTTTAAATTCAAGAGGTTTCATTTTTTTGAGTTCTTTGTATATTCTAGATGTTAGACCTTTGTCTGATGGATAGCTAGCAAAAATTTTTTCCCAGTCTGTGGGTTTGTTTCTCTATTTTTTCCACCTCATCCCTTTTGTATTTTCTCCCCTGAGGATAAAATCGCTGTATTGAGTGCTATGTACTATATACAAACTTCTGGTTTGTTTTAGGTATTGTTAAATAACCACAAATCTAGTTCATATGGTTAAACGTGGCAAATTAATAGTTATTACAGTTTTTCTTTTTCTAGGGTATGTCTGATGCTATTCTTATTATTGATTGTACTACTTTAGCTAAGGAGACAAAATTGTTCTAGTTATTCTTACTTGTATGCCAAGACTGAGGTTGCCTGAGGGTCATAAACAACATGATAGGCCAGTGCCAAAGAACTAGGGACTAGCCAAATAGCAACTCCTCATCCCTAATACATTGATGTGGTAGGATCTTGCAACAGACTCGAAACCCAAAAACCAGCTACATCTGGAAGACATCTCTGAAAAGTAGTCATTTCCAAAGGGTTCTCAATACTAGCAGTAGAGCTACCTGCCAGAAGCTATTTACAAGCATCAACCTAGGAATTAAACTAAAAATAAATAAACAAATAAAATGAGAAGACACATAAGCAAGATGCAAGCCCAGACTTCCAGGTCACCAAAGACAAATGCAGGGGGTAATGAGGTGGAAAAATCTGAACGCCTCCCACCTGAATTCTTAGATGTGGTGACAGTGGAAGTAACAAAGCAGATGAATGAGGCTCTAGAGAAAAATCAAATCAGAAAGAATTTCTCACATAACTACAAAGATGGTGGCCAGAATGAAAGACATAATTAGTGACGCTAGAGCAGATAAAGATTAAAAAAAGAGTAGTTTAGGAAAATGATGGAAACCATGAACACCCAACATAAGAAAGAAATAGAAACCATGAACACCCAACATACGAAAGAAATGGAATCCATGAAACAGATTCAAACAGATATCCAGGAGATTAAAAATTCCATTGAAAATATAGGCAGTAGAATGAACCAGATAGAAGGCAGAATTGTGGTTGGAGATCATGAAAAAAAGAGTTCTTCAAAATGGTAAGAGATCATGAAAAATCAATCCAATAGCTGCTAGATGGCACAAAGAAGAATAATATAAGATTGATCAGAGTCAATGAAGATATTGTAAATGAGATAAAACATCTGTTCACAGAAGTAATGGCAGAAAACTTCCCAAGTATGTAAAAAGAACTTGACGTACAGAGAAGTGAGGCATATAGAACTCCAATTAGCCACAATCAACAAAAAACTATCCCAAGGCATATAATAATCAAGATTCCAGAAATTCAACACAAGAACAGAATATTAAAAACTGTTAGAGAAAAGAAATAAAAAACCTATAAAGGAAAGCCCGTCAGAATCACAACAGACTTCTCAACACAAACCCTCAAATCAAGAAGAGCTTGAAGTGAAATATTTCAAATTCTAAAAGAAAACTTCCAGCCCAGATTGATGTAACCTACAAAACTGTCTTTCAAAATTGATGAAGTAAGATACTTCCATGGCAAAGAACAGCTGAAGAAACTCATGACCACCAAACCAGACCACCAAAATGTTCTGAAGGACATTCTAGAAAGAGACAATGAGGACTACAACTCCAAGAACTGCAACAGAATGGATTCATCAGTCAAGGCAAGTAATCAAACAGAGGGGGGAAAAAGGAAACCAACAACAGGAAAATAATATGGTGAGGATAAGTCAATACATATCAGTTATAACCATCAATGTAAATGGTCTTAATTCACCAATCCAAAGAAACAGACTGGTTGAATGCATCAAGAAGCAAGATCCAACAATATGCTGCATACAAGAAATACATTTAATTCAAAAAGAAATTCATAGATTGAAAGTCAAAGGATGGAAAACAAAATTTCATGTGACAGACAGGAACCTAGAAAAAAGCAGGGATAGCTCTTCTATTTGTAGACAAAGTGGATTTCAAGCCAAGCCTAATTAAGAGAGACAAAGACGCTCACCATGTCCTTGTAAAGGAAACAATCCAAGAGGAAGAGATGGCAATCATAAATATATATGCACCCAATACCAGCATACCCAACTATATACAACAAATATTAATGGATATGAAAAACGAAATGAGCACTAATATGATTGTAATGGGGGACCTCAATACCCCACTGTCACAAACAGATCAACTACACAAAAAATCAACAGGAAAATATCAGAACTAAACCAAGCTTTTAAGCAAATGGACTTAGCAGATGTATACAGAGTATTCCACTCCACAATATCAGAATACAAATTCTTCTTAGCAGCACGTGGAACTTTCTCTGAAACAGACCGCATACTAGCTCATAGAACATGCTTAAGTAAATGCAAAGGAACTGAAATTATCCCATGCATATTATCAGACCATAGTGCAATGAAATTGAAAATAAATGGCAAAAGAAAACACAAAAACTTCATAAACACATGGAAATTAAAGAGCACCCTCTTGAATATTCAATGGGTCACAGATGAAACTAAAGAAGAAATTAGACAATTTCTACAATTGAATGATAATGCCAATGAAAAATACCCAAATTTATGGGATGCAATGAAAGCAGTCTGAGGGAAATTTATACCAGTGAACTCCCATATCAGGGAAACAGAGCAAGCTCAAGTAAACAGCCTAATGTTGAATCTCAAGCTTCTACAAAAAGAAGAGCAAGTCAAGCCCAAAGCTCATAGGAGGAAGGATATTATAAAGATTAGAGCCAAAATTAAGGCAACTGAGATGAAGAAAATAATATAAAGAATCAACAAATCGAAGAGTTGGTTCTTCAAAAGATTAAATAAAATTGACAAACCCTAAGCCAACCTTACCAAAAAAAAAGGAAAGAAAAGACTGAAATCCACACAATTAGGAATAAAAAGGGTGAAATCACAAGAAATCCTGCAGAAATCCAGATCATCAATATCTACTTCGAGAACATTTATTCTAATAAGATGGACAACATAGAAGAAATGGACAGATACTTAGATACATATGGATTACGAAAGCTAGATCAAGAAGATATAAAAATTCTAAATAACCCAATATCACCAACTGACATTGAAGATAGAATTAAAAACCTACCAATAAAGAAAAGCTCAGGTCCTGACGGATCCACTGATATATTCTACAAGAAATTTAGAGAACATCTAATGATGTTATTCCTCAAAATCTTTAACGAAATTGAAAGGGAAGGAATACTCCCAAAGTCATTCCTAGAAGGAAGCATTACCCTGATACCAAAACCAGAGAAGGACCCAACCAAAAAAGAGAACTATAGGCCAATCTCTTTAATGAACATAGATGCCAAAATCCTCAGTAAGATACTGGCAAACAGAATGCAACAAATCATCAAGAAGATTATACACTATGGCCAAGTAGGATTCATCCCAGGTATAGTTCAACATATGCAAATCAATGAATGTGATACAGTATATCAATGGAGCCAAGGACAAAAGCATAAGATCCTCTCAACAGACACAGAAAAAGGATTTGACAAAGTCCAACACCCATTCATAATAAAAAGCCTGCAGAAAATTGGTACAGATGGTCTTTGTCTCAATCTGATAAAAGCCATCTATGACAAACCAACAGCCAACATCATACTAAATGGACAAAAGCTGAAAGCTTTTACTCTGAAATCCAGAACAAGACAAGATGCCCACTATCACCACTCTGATTTGATATAGTTCTGGAAACATTAGGCAGAGCAATTAGACAAGAGAAAGAAATAGAAAGAATACAGACAGGAAAGGAAGAAGTTAAATTATCATTATTTGAAGATGACATGATACTCTACATAGAAGACCCCCAAAATTCCACAAAAAGACTCCTAGATTTTATAACCAAATTCAGCAGCATAGCTGAATACAAAGTCAACACTCAAAAATCAATAACATTCCCATACACAAATAAAAATCTCACTGAGAGAGAAATTAGGGAAACAACAACTTTCACAATAGCATCCAAAAAAATGAACTACCTAGGAATCAATATAACAAAGGAAGTAAAAGATCTCTACATTGAAAACTACAGTACTCTGAGAAAAATTGAAGAAGCTTTCAGAAAATGGAAAGATATCCCTTGTTCTTGGGTAGGAAGAACCAATATAGTGAAAATGGCCGTATTCCCAGAATTGTTATACAGATATAATGCAATCCCAATCAAAATACCGATAGCATACCTCACAGAACTAAAGGAAACAATCCTAAAATTCATTTGGAACCCGAAGAAACCCAGAATAGCAAAAGCAATTCTGGGCCACAAAGGCAAAGCAGGAGCCATCCATCACAATGCCTGATCTGAAACTATATTACAAAGCTACTGTGATAAAAACAGCATGGTACTGGCAAAAAAAACCCCAATAGACCTAAGGATCAATAGAACAGATTAGAAGATGCAGAAACAAGTCCAAACACTCTCAGCCACCTATCTCTGACAAAGGGGCCAAACACCCTCACTGGAAGAAAGATAGCCTTTTTAACAAAAGGTGCTAGAAAAACTGGCTTTGCCCATGCCAAAGATTAAAACAAAGTTGCAGGATGTAAAGTCAACAGAAATCAGTAGCAGAATCAGCAGCAGAAATCAGTAGTATTGTTGTATACCAATAGTGAATTATCAGAAATAGAAATCCAGAAAGCAATCCCACTCTATGATAGCCACAAAAAAATACCTAGGAGTAAATTTAACAAAATAAGCAGAAGATCTCTAAAGTAAAAATTATAAATTATTGATGAAAGAAACTGAAAAATATATGAAAAAGCAGAAAAGCTTGGCATGGTGGTACAAGCCTATAATCCCAGAACTCAGGAGGCTGAGGCAGGAGGATCACTGCAAGTTCAAGGCCAGCCTGAGCTACATAGTGAGTTCAAGGCCAGCCTCAACTACATAGTGAGACCCCACCTCAAAAAACAAAACAAAACAAAAAAGTGGAAAATGTCCCGTGTTCATGGATTGGAGATATCAATATTATGTAAATGATCCAAAACAATTTACAGATTCAATGGTATTGGATCTGTGAACCTGTGAATTTTTATTACTGCCAAAATACCGATGACGTTCTTCCAAGATGTAGGAAAAACAAATGGCTAACCAATACACGAAAAAATGTTCGACATCACAAATCATCAGGTACTTACCAAATAAAAACCACAATGATACATAACTTCACTCCAGTAATAATGACTAATATGAAAACCCCAATAGCCACAGCAATATCGAGCAAAAAGAGTGAAGCAGGAGTCATTACACTACTTGACTTCAAAAGATACTACAAAGCTGTAGTAATCAAAATATTGGCAGAAAAATAGACACATAAATCAATGAAACAGAATAGAGAGTCCAGAAATAAATCCAAGCATCTATGGCTAACTGATTTTTGACAAATAATGCTCAGTGGAGAAAGGACAGTCTTTTCAATAAATGGTACTGGGAAAACTGTCCATATGCAGAAGAATAAAACTAGACTCCTGTCTCTCACCGGTTACAAAAATAAATTCAAAATGGATTTAAAACTTAAATGTTCATAATCAACATGGTTATTTCATACCTGTACATGATATATCTTGGTTATGATCACTATGTATGCAATGTACCAATACATGTTCATGGTAAAAATTTAAAAAAAAACTTAAATGACAAGAACTGAAGCTATAAAATACTAGAAGAAAACACAAAGGAAATGCTTCAGGACATGGGAATAAGCAAGGACATTCTGTATAAGACCTTAAAGCACAGAAACCAAAGGAAAATAGACAAAAGGGGATTATATCAAACTAAAAAGCTTCTGCACACCAAAGGGAACCATCAACAGGGTGAAGAGACAAACCACAGGATTGGAGAAAATATTTACAAACCATACATCTGACAAAGGGTTAATATCCAGAATATACAATGAACCTTAAAAATTAAATAGCAAAAAAACTACTAACCCAATTGATAATGAGCAATAGACCTAAATAGATAGCATAAGAAGACCCTAAAAGGTGATAAGAGGATGATGGGCTGCATAGAGACCTTGAAATTAGAGGACCGACACTGAGATGAATTCCATAGGTCTTATCGCCACCCACATATTTCAGAGCGTATGCTGTAGAAGCCTCCAACCGAGAACTTCCAACAGGTTCAGCGAAAAGTCTCCATGAAAAGACTTCTTAGCCAAAGTACTAAAGAAAGGGTAGTCTAACAACAAAACCCTTCAGTCAATGCTCGCTCTACTCAGAAAACTGACGTTCCACCTCCCACTCTCTATTCTTGCAAAAGTATCACACTCCAATTCCCTTGCTGGTTAGTGTTGACTAGCTGAGCAAGAAACTGATCTTCTATCTCTTAACCAGAAGAAGCAGGTGACAGCAATACGGTTTCTTTGCCAGAAGAGTGGAAGTGGGACCAAGCAGGCAGCTGATCGTCCATCCCCTGCCTGGCAGAACCAGGAGTCTTTAGACTGCACTTAAGCATTGCTGGTATAGTGTCAGTGGAACCCAGGGGCAGGCCAAACAGGGGCCTGCCTGGCTCTCCTGCTCCACATCAACAGGGCAACTGCCTGCCTAAAAGAAAAGATTAAATATGATCCGGAGTCATGATATGCAAATATAAACAATATTCTATACAATAAAATTGTCATACCAAGAACCAGGAACATCACAACAAGAATGAGAAAAGACAGCAGAACTCAGTGCCAAAGTGAATGAGACGGTGAGCTTATCTGATGAGGATTCTAAAACAGCCATCATCAAAAATACTTCAACAATCAATTATGAATTCTTCTGAAACAAATGAAATAATAGAAAACTTGGCAAAGAAAAAGAAGTTATAAAAAGAACCAAATAGAAATCATAAACTGCAAAACAAATTCTGTAAAATAGAAACTCACAGGATGGAATTAATAGTAGAGTGGAAAATGACAAAGGATGGGCTCATCAAATGAATTTACAGTCAACAGAATTTACCCAGTAAGAGCAACAGAGAAAATACTGACTGAAATAAATACAGGAGGGAATGGGGGAAGGAGGTGAAGAGAGACAGGGAAGGAGGGGGAGTGCAGAAGAATTGACAGCAACTTTGTACAGTCTCTTTTAGAACATCTCAGAGGAGGAAACATTTCATGAGGCTCCATGAACATTTTACGAGGCTAGAATTATAAAATGAAAATTTCTTGTCTGAAATGCTTGGGACCAGAAGTGTTTCACGTTTCAGAACTTTTCAGACTTTGGAATATGTACATAGATTTTACCAGTTGAGCATCCCTAATCCAAAAATCTGAAATGTGAAGAGCTCCAGAATCTGAAATCTTTTGTGTGTCACGTTGGTACTCAAAAAGTTTTGGAAGGTGAAATCAGCCAGACTCAGAAAGTCAAATATTGCATATATTGTAGCATATGTGGAATCTGTTTTTTTTTAATTAGTGCATGCTTGCAGTACATGAAGTTTACTTTCATCTTGCGGAGTAGGTACGTGTACATAATATGGTTAGTTTTTTTTTTAATCCCACTCCCCTTCCCACACACTTCCCTCCCTCTTCTTCTAAATTCTCTTTCCCTATTTTCATTCATGTTGATATAATTAACCTTAGCTCATGTTCATGACATATAAGAATGAAAAAGATTATTAGGTGGAATAACCCAAAGTTATTAGGTGGAATTTTAAAAAAAATTTTTTTAAAAGAAATAATGGGAAAGTAGATGAGAGACTATTAGAGAAGGAGGGGGCCAGGCAGAAGGGGAAGAGTTGTAATGAAGGTGTGTGAAAATAATCAAAGATGTTATAGATATGTACAAATATGCCAAAATGAAACTCACTCGTCTACATAACTAACATGCACTAATAAAAGGAAAAATGTTTTCGGATTTTTTAGCAGTTTGGAGTTTTGATTTTTGTATTAGAGATCCTCAACCTCTGCCATGTACCAAATTTAGAAAAAGATAATAGGAAAAAATAAAACTACACACTAATCTCATTCATCAAATTAGGTGTAAAAAAACAACAACATATTAGCAAATTGAATCCATCAATCTATAAAAAGAATTATACTTGATGACCAAGTGGGAGTTATTAAAGTTATACAAATTTGTTTCAGCATTTAAAAAAACAAACCAGTCAAAGCTGGGTGTGGTGGCACATGCCTGTAATCTCAGAACTCTGGAAAACTAAAACAGAAAGATTGCAAGTTCAAGCTCAGCCTGAACAAACATTCTGTCTAAAAATGAAAAACTGAAAAAGGGCTGAAGATGTAGCTTGGTGTGAAGGTCCTGGATCCAATCCCCAGTGCTGAAAAAAATCAGTCAGTATACTCCATCATATCAACAGGCAAAAGATGAAAAACCATATTTTCATACCGATTGATGCAGAAATACTATTTGACATAGCCCAACACCCTTTCATGGTTTTTAATAAAAATCTCTTAGCCAACAAAGATGAGAGAATTTCTTAAATTTGAAAACAATCTTTTAATATAATTCTTAATGGTGAAAGATTGAATGCTTTCCCTTCCAGATTGGGAACAAGAAAAACTCCGGTTCTTACTACTCATACTCAACGGAGAAGTAGAAATTCTAGCTGCTACAAGAAGGCAAGGAGAAGAAAAAGAACAGCAAATGAATAGGAAGAAAAAACTTTCCCTGTTTTCCAATTACACGATTTATCTACATAGAAAATTCCAAGAATTCTATAAAACAACTCCTAGAACTAGTATGTGAGTTTTTTAGGGTCGCATGATTGAAAACACAGAAATCAATCTCCTTTCTATATGCTGGCCATAAACATTTGGACACTAAAATTAAAACACGGTACCATTTATAATCATCCCAAATAAATGAAATGCTTAGGTATTAACCTAAGAAAACATGTGCAGAATCCCTCTTCTGAAGATTACAAAATGTCAATGAAAGAGTTCAATTTCATCAAACTCTTGATGAAAGAAGAAATTAATAAATGGAAAAAATATTGTGCTTGTGAACTGGAAAGATAAAATATAGTAAGGATGTCAGTTCTTCCTAAATCAATCTACAGCAGTGCTGGAGAAGCTTTTAGAGCTTTCAATGAAAACAAACAGCCACCTGTTTCATGAAAACATGCGCCGTAGGTTCGTCACCATTGATGTATAGGTTTAATGTCATTGCTATTAAAATTTCAGCAAAGTTTTTGTAGACACAGATGAGATTATTCTTTTTTTCCTCCATCTATATTTTTATGAGCACATGTTTGGAATGCACAATGTTTACGTTCCTTGTGTGGAGTTGGTACATGTACATAACACATCTTAATTACCTTTTTCATCCCCTTTCCCTCCCCTTCCCTTCCCCCTCCTTCCATCTCTTTATCCCCTTTCCCAATTGAGAAGGATCTATCTCCCTACTTCCTATTATCTATCTCTTATTTTATTCTTTATTTATAATTTGGGTTTCTCATAATAAGAGAAACCATGTGATATTTAAGCTTGTGTCTGATTTATTTCACTTAATATTATGGTCTCAAGGTGCATCCACTTTCCTACAAATAATTTATCTTTCTTCACAGCAGAGTAGTACTACATTTGTGCAAATATCACATTTTCTTTATTCACTCATCTATTGATAGACACATAGGCCTTTTCCAAGATTTAGCTATCATGAATTGTGGTGCTATAAATGTGAGTATGCGTGCATCACTGTATGATGACTTTAACTCTTTTGGGAAGAAAACTACAGAAGGAATAGCTGGGTTGAATGGAATTTCCAGTTTTAATTTTTTGAGGAATTTCATTACAGTTTTCCTAATGGTTGTACTAGTTTACATTTCCACCAACAATGCAAAAGGTTTTCCTTTTTCCTGCAACTTTGCCAGCATTTTTTATTTGATTTCTAAATTTTTTTTATTTGTTTTCGGGGAAGGTACTGCAGATCAAACTCAAGGCCTTGTGCTTGCTAGGCAAGTGCTCTACCACTGAGCTAAATCCCCAACCTCTGATTTTTAAAATTTAAATGGAAAGGCGCAGGCCTTAGTAGAGCTAAACTAATATTAAACAACAAAAAAAAAAGACTAACACAAGAGGGATCACTGTACCCGATATCAAAACCTACTAGTGCATATAGCTATAGTAATCAAGACAGCATGGTAATGACAGAGTGATAGACACACAAGTCAATGGAAAATACAGGATCCAGAACTGGACTCATCCTAATATGCCAAATTGATTTTTAACAAAGGTGCAAAAGCAATTCAACAAGTGATACTGGAGAAATTGGATATTCATCAGCAAAATATCAACCTCAATTTGTCTCATGTCTTACACAAATATTAACTTAAAATATATATCGTATGTAAATATAAAATGCAAAACTATCAAAGTGTTAGACAAAAGTAAAGACTAGTTTCTAGACTTTAAAAACTACTATCAAAGTTCATCTGTAAAAAGAAAACCAGGGGTTGAGGATTTAACTCAAGTGGTAGAGCACTTGCCTAGCAAGTGCAAGGCCCTGAGTTTAATCCCCAGCACCCCTCCCAAAAAACAATCCAATTAAAATATTGCTAAGATATGAAGAAGATTTTGATGACAAGCATATACAGTTGGTAATAAGCACATAAAAAGACACTCAATATTATCATCCGCTAGGGAAATACCAATTAAAACCATATGATAGATCAATGTACACCCATAAGAATGGCTAAAATAAAAATTATAACTACACCAAAAGCTGGCAAAGAGGTAGAGAAATTGTATCACTAATGCTTTACTGGTGAATGGAAAATGTTACAGCTACTCTGGAAAACAGGTTAGCAGTTTATTAAAATACAAACCTGTGATTACCATACAGTTCAGCAATTGTACTTTTGGGCATTTGCGTCACAGAAATAACCTACATTCACACAAAAACCTGTATATGAATCTTCATGGTAGCTTACTTGTAATAGCCCTAAACTGGAAATGACTGAAATGCCTTTTGAACCATGAATGAACCAGGTGTTATAAGGAAGCAATGGGATACTACTCAGCAATAAATAGGAACAAAATATTGATACATATAACACAGATTAATAAAGGCAAAGTGGTATTACCAGTGGTAATAGTTTTGAATCATTTTTCCAAGACCAAACAAAATTGTTTTGTAGAAAACAAAATTTTCTACAGAATCATCACTATTTTTAGGTCATTTATTGGCTTGTGTTCTACATTAACATTCTTGATGAGATTTTGGTGAAGTGTTTCGAATTCTGAGGTGCTGGTTGAAACACCAAACCATTGTTGAAATGTTTAATTCTAATTTCTACAAGTAAAACTGATTAAACCAAGGATTGATTGAAGATTTTAAAAAGGTTGGCCACAAGCTCATAACAATAGAATATTAAATATAACTGGATCAGTTTGGTCCACTTAGCTCATCTGGTTCACTGTTTCTTGGGCTGAGCAGTCCACAGCTACTTCTTCATTGAGACTCCCAGAAGGCAGGCCTGAGCCCACTGTACCCACCTACTTGTGGTGATGGCAGCAGACAGTTCTGGACAGCCCATGCTCCGACTCCATCTCTACAGTCTCAGTGGTTCAGGGGATGGTACAGTCCTTACAGGTTCTTTGTATTTCCTGCCAAAAGATTCCATTTCCTGTCAAGAGTCCACCTATACAGGTCTTTATGGATAATGTCAGAGAAAAGCAGAACCCACCATGCTTTGGGCTTTCTGGAAGATTCTGGGCAGCTGAGGCCCACGCCAGCTTCAAGATATGAGAAAAGCAGTTCCCAGGCCAGCACAACAGGGAGTCAAGCCCACTGAGGCGTGGTCAGAGAGTCCTGCCAGCCCCTCTAAAAACAGATTAATAGTTATCACAATCATGGATGGGAGGTGGGAGGCAGTGAGGAGGAGGAAACTGGGTGTGATTATAAAAGGGCAACATGATGAAGGGATCCTGTGGTGATGGAACTGTCTTGACTGAATAATTATCAAGGATGCAGCTGTGATATTTATTATATTATACTTTTGGAAGATGCCGCCATTGAGGGAAACTAGGTAAAGAGTACACAGGATCTCTTCCTATTATTTCTAACTAGTACATGTAAATATATGATGATCTCAAATTATAAAGTTTAACTTAAAAATCCATTATATTGTACCACCTGAGCCTTCATAGATAGATAGGTAGATCGATACATATATAATTTACCTGGTAAATATGCAGCCCATCCTTCCCTTAAGGTAAGCAGTTTTCAAGGAGTGCTCTACAGAGACTTTTTCAGAAAGTTTACAAGGTCAATGCTATTTGCATATTAATACAAAGACTAATTATACTAAGTATATAGCAATCTATAATTATACCAATTACCATATGACTAATATTGCCTTTTTCACTGTGATGGTGCAAATGCAACAGTGGACTGCTGGCAGCCTAGTGGGCACCAAGGTAGTGATACCAACTATTCAAGTAATCATCATCTTCTCCACTGCCACACTCTCACAGCAAAAGACAAGACAATGCAAACAAAACAAAACAATAAGCAAACAAAAACAAAAAGCAAACATTGTTTACGAATGTCCTTGTGGGGTTGGGGATTTAGCTTGCCTAGCAAGCACGAGGGCTTGAGTTTGATCCCCAATATCCTCTCCCCCCAAAAAAAGAATGTCCTTAATGCTTAGGTGAAAGGTATTCATTTTATTAAATCTCAACCTTCGAATGCAAAGAATACTCTGTGTGGTGAAATGAAAAGCATGAAGAAAGCAATTCCATCACACACTGAAGCATGTTGGTTGTCTCCAGGAAAAGCACTTGTACAACTGAGTTGTGAGCTAAACTAGTCTATTTTTTCTTCAAACACCATTTTTAATCAAAAAAGAACAACTAACAAACCATGGTTATTCAGATTTAGAGGTTTTAGCAGACATTTTCTTCAAAGTAAACAAAAGGAGCCTGTCACTTCAAGGAAAACAACTAGTAGTACTGTTGATGATAAAATTTAGGCTTTTAACTGAGAACTGGAAATTTGGAAAAGTTGTATCTGCTACTGAGAGCTTGACAGCATCCCAATACTAAAAGACTTTCTAATGAGATTGGTGATGATACTAACAAATGTGATTTTTAATATAATGAAATATATCTACATTTAGATCTACTTAACTCAGTGAACCAGTATTTTCCAAATGAACAATGTGTGATATTACAAAATTCTGCATGGGTAAAAGACCCATTAAAAAGATAGAGCAATGGATTGTAAAGTAATAGCAATGAAAAATTCATTGATATACTTTCAGATTCCACATGGCAACTAACCTTTAAGAAATAGCCATTTGTCAAAGTTTGCTGTAGCATCAAAGAGGGATAGTCAGATTTGTCAGAAAAGGCCCTTAAGATACTCTTCCCTTTTCTAATGACATATCAGTATGGTATCAGATTTTATTTATATACTTTAACCAAAATGTGTCTTAGCTAGAATGCAGAAGGAAATATGAGAACCAAGCTGTCCTCTAAGTCAGACATTAAAAGAGACTTGCCAAAATATAAAGCAATGCTACTCTTCTCACTAACTTTTTTGTCTTTGAAAATATGTTAACATGCATTGGGTTTATTCTTTTTAAATATATTTCTTAATGCCATCATTTTAATTTTTAATAAACACTGATAGATATAACTCACATAAACCAAGGTTCTTTGGAGTTCTCAATACTTTAATAGTGTAAAGCAGTCCTGGGATCAAAAAATTTGAGAAATGGATGAAGTCAGACTAACAAAAAGCTTTTCACTTGAACCAATTAGTGATGTCTCTTCATAAAGTTACTATTACAGAACTGAATTCATCTAAGGTCTTATACTATCAGACTCTCCCCTCCTTTGACCTCCCCTCCTACCCCTTTTCTTCTCTTCCAGCCTTAGAAAACACTGCTGCACTCATGTGAGGATATTACGATGACTTCATCCATCCTATTTCCCAGTGTCCTTTTTTAATAGCTTCTGAGACAAGTTTTTCTTACACATTAGTACAAGAAAAAGCTACATTTCTGAGCAATTGATTTGTCATAGTCTCATGTGATATTGTACTGCTCATGTTTCCCCCTTCACTTTGGCTGCTGACCTCAGAACCAGCTGTGCAGGCTGCCTCTGTAAGACACATAGGGCTTTGGGGCCTTTAAATTAATCTTCAGGATCAAGCAATCCTCATTTCTTTACTTTTCCTTCATTTTTTGTCTCACCTATTTGTTTTTGCCGAGTTCGATAGTATGGGTTCTGCAATCGCTTTAAATGTGCTTGGAGAAGAAAGGAAAGGGAGGGAGAGAAAAGAGAGGCAAAATCTTCAGTGTAACCCATAAATAAACACATGGAAGCTTCTTTGCTTATGCTTATCTAAACTGCCTGAAAAATCAATCTCTTTAAATGCTCTGGGTGTGGCCGGGGATCAGTAAGCCAGGATATCAGAAAGAACCATGGAAACAGGTTTGTTTTCTTTCCTGGGGAGTAGAGAAATGGACTTTGTTGTGCATCCTGACAGGAAGCCAGTTCTTTTTCCCCATAATCAATCACTTTCCAAAGGGAAGGAAACAAGCTTTTTCTATTACACTGAGTATGAAAATGAGGATGATGAAGAAAAGAAGGAAGGGGAAATCAGTGAGCTGAGGTCAAGTAGACAGGGAAAAGCCCCTTCAAAACAGTGCAAGTCTCTTCTGCCAAGAAGGCAGGTGCAGAGTATGATTGAGATCCCAATTAGCAGCACGAGCCCTGAGGTGTCAGACAGAAAACCCCAGCTCTAGTCCTAATTCTGTCACTAACAACCTACACGATTTTTGGTTAAACTTCGGTACCTTGGGCTTCTGTTTTTTCATCTATAAACTAGGGATTATAATGCCTATTTCACCTACAGTTCGAGCATCAAGGGGAAGATCAAGATTATACATGAATATAATCTTGAAAAGGCCAATGATATTTAAATTTGCAGTGCTGTAGCTCAGATGACTCCAAGGAGCACAAATCCAATACGTATCATGCCATTGCAACAGCTTTTTAGACATTTTAACTCATTGAACCAGTTCAACTCAAAAATATAATTAGCCCCCAAAGAATACAACAGCTAGAATATTCATAAATCTAGTTAATGAAGTCATTGCCTTATGTTTCTGCAGTGTTTTAGTAGGCCCGAGCCCCCAGTGTGATATCTGATACAGTTCCCGTCCTTATCTAAGGCCACCACTGGATCCCATCCCCTCTTGTCATCTTACAGACATCAGTCCAGCAATCTCCTATTCTCCTGTCTGATTTTCTTTTTGACTTTCTGCTGCATGACTCCCACCAGCATATAACCATGTCATAACATAAGTTAACCAGACTTGACGTTACCTACCCACTCCCTGCCCCGACTTATCCTTTCTGTAGCCTCTCACATCTCATAAATGGCAACTCCAATCTTCTGGTTGCTCAGAATCCCAGAAACAGATCTAATTCATCTTTCTCTCTCACACATTCAATCAACAAATCCTACTGGCCATGTCTTCAAATAAGATCCCAAATATGACCTCTTCCTCATCAGTTCATGCTAAGATCATCCGGTTGCTGGCATCTGAGCTTGGTCCCCATATAGTCCAGCTTACCCAAGGAAACCTTCTGACTATAAATCAGATAATGTCCGTTCCCTGCTCCTTTCCACCAGTGACTTACATCTCACTTAAAATCCAAGTCCTGGGCATGTTTCTCAAGGTACTATAATCTAGTCTCCTCATCACCTTTACTCCTTCATTTCCTACCAGACTCTTGCTCAGTTAGTGCCTTCATCCCTACTCGGGTTGTTTGTTCCTTGAACACGTGAAACACTGTCCCATCTCCAGGTCCTCACACTTGATGTACTCTTTGTCTACGGCAGTGTCACAAATATTAGTAAATGGTGTGCTTCCTTCTTTACCTCCAGGCCCAATTGTCACCTTACCAAACAGGCCCTCACTGGCCACTCTCTTTAAAATAGTACCCCTACCCATCTCTATGTGCGCACATTACTCTGTTTCTGTTTAATCTAGTTCTTCACAATGTTTATTGATCTCTAAATTATGTTTCTCTCCTGAAGTATAGATTCCATGAGAGAGGGACTTGGTTTACTGTGTTTTCTGTTATATCCCCAGTGCCCCAGGCACATGGTCAGTGTTCAATAAATATTTGGGCAATGAATGCATAAATATATTAATCATTAAATTACTGTTCATTCCTCCATACTCCCTTACATGCATTGCATTAATATTTAACATCTACTTGCCAGCAAGGTGAGGTGTCAGACAAATATTGTTTCCCTTGATTTACAATTGTTTGGTCAGTAGGGTTTCTTTAGTTTTTTCTTATTTTTCTTTTGGTTGTTGTTTTTTGAGGAGCTGGGGATCAAAATCAGGGCCTTGCGCCTGCTAGGCAGGTGCTCTACCACTTGAGCTAAATCCCCAGCCCCATGACTCTTTTTTCCTTTGCTCAGTAGGCTTTTTAAATGGAGTGACTACTGTCCCTGTGATGAGCCTAGAGATACACAGACAACCAAGACACTGCGGGGCCATGTCCTCATAGTCTGGGATCACACATATTTTTCATCCTAATATAAAGTGCTGTGGAAATAGCAGGAAGAGGGCCTCAGTCCAACTGCAGGATCCACTGAAAGCTTTCTGGAGATGACAGCTGAGCTGAATCTTGAAGGATAAACACAAACAGGTTTGGCAAAGAAAGAAGGAAATGGTGTCTCCTCTGGAATAAGAGTCCATGAGGAAATCTCAGACAGTTCAATAATCAGTAAGCTCAGGAACTGGGTGGTGGGTGAAGAAGTATGATGCCAGTGAAGAAGCAGGATCTACTCACCGGAGGCCTGGTGCCCGGCGAGGAATATGAGCCCCATTTTCCCCCATAATTGTTAGCACCTGAAAGATTTTAGGCAGATAAATGACACGACTAAATTTCTAATTATAGATATTGGAGCTGAAGTCAGAGTTTAAAAGACTGGTTCCAAATTATAAAGCTCACTGACAAATCAGGACACGATCCAAATATTCTAACCCTAAACGCAAGCTTCTTTCCCTGCTCTGCGTTGCCTCCTTCCCAAACACATACCTCCCTCTGAGCTTGGCACTGTCTTGAAACAGCTGCCCTCAGGAGAGCAAGGGTGCTCACAAAGCTGGACGTCCCTCTGTTTTGCCAATGACCCAAAGACACAGTCCTGCTAAAAGCAAGAGGGAAATGTTCTCATTGGCTTTCCTTCTTGAGAATCACAATGGGGCATATCTCGTTTTATTCTTCTGCTTTCGTTTTTAACCTGCCCACCTAATACCTCCATACCCTAAACCAACACTCTATCATGGTTCTGTGTCATTGTTGTTGTTGCTGTTGATGATGATGTTGTCGTTGTTTACAGTTCTGGAGAGTGAAGCTAGGGCTTTGCACATGCTAGTCAAGCACTTTACCATCGACCTACACCCCAGGCCTATTGCTGTTTGTTTTTCCCCATTACCCTCCCTGACCCCCTCCCCTCTTATTCCTTTCCCCTCTTAACAATAGTCTCCTTTCTACTTTCATGTCATTCTTTTTAAATTCTGCACATCAGGGAGAACATGTGATGTTTGCCTGAGTTTAGCTTTTTTCACTTAACATGATCTCTAGCTCCATTCATCCTCCTGCAAATGACAAAATTTTGTTTTTCTTTACGGCTGAATAATATTCCATTGTGTATATTATACCACATTTTCCTTATCCATCCATCTGTTGGCTCTGTATCTTGGCTACTTTGAATTGTGTTGCAATAAACATGGATATGCGGTATCTCTACAGTACGCCGATTTTAATTCCTGTGGGTATATACCAAGGAGTGGTACAGCTGGATCAAATGGTAACTCTATTTTTAGCTTTTCAAGAAATGGCTGTAGTGATTTCCATTGTGGCTCTACTAATTTACATTCCCACCAGCAGTGTAGAGGATCATATTTTTTCCACATCCTCACCAGCATTTACGTCTTTTTGTATTCTTGATGATGGCCATTCTGGCTGGGGTGAGATGAATCTGAATGTAGTTCTGATTTACACTTCCCTAAAGGATAAAGATGTTGAACTTTTTTTCATATACTTATTGACCATTTGTACTTCTTTTGAGAATTATCTGTTCATTTCACTAGATCATTTATTGATTGGGCTATTCGATTTTTGGTGCTAAGTTGTTGGAGTTATGTATATATCCTAGACATTAATCTTCTGTTGGAAGAGTAGCTGGCAAAGATTTTCTCACATTCTGTTAGCTTTCTCTTCACATTGTTAGTTGTTTCCCTTGCTGTGCAGAAACTTTTTAAATTTGATGTAGTTCCGTTTGTTAACTTTTGCTATTTCTGTGTTATGGGAGTCCTATTTAGGAAGTCTTTGCTGTGCCCATGGCTTCAAGTGTTTCCCCTTCGTTTTCTTCTAGCAGCTCCAAAGTTTCTGGTGTTATACCAAAGTGTTTGATCAATTTTGAATTAAGTTTTGTGCAGGGTAAGAGATAGGGATCTAGTTTCAGTCGTCTACATTTGGACATCTAGTTTTTCCAACACCATTTGTAAAGAGGCTTTTTTCCAACATCTGTTTTTGGCTCCTTAGTCAAGATTCAGATGAGTGCACTTGTGCATGGATTTGTGCCCTCTCTTCTGTTCTATTAGTCCATGTATCTATTACTGTGCCAGTACCATGCTGTTTTTGTTGCTATGGCTTTGTAGTATACTTTGAAAGTGGGTATTGTGATGCCTCCTTGGTTTTTTTGTTTGTTTTGTTTTTAACTTAGGATTGCTTTGGCTATTCAGGATCGTTTGTGTTTCTATATGAATTTTAGGATTTTTTTCTAGTTCTTTGAAGAATACCATTGGAATTTTGATGGGGAATGCATTGACTCTGTAGATTGCTTTTCATAAAATGGCCATTTTTAACAATATTAATTCTACTGATCCATGAACATAGGAGGCCTTTCCACTTTCTTGTGTCTTTTCCAATTTGTTTCTTCAGGGTTCTATAATTTTTATTGTAGAGGTTTCACCTCCTTGCTTAGGTTGATCCCTAGGCATTTTACTTTTCTGAAGCTATTGTAAATGGATCTGCTTTCTCAATTTCTTTCTCACCTCATTATTAGTGTACAGAGAAGCTCTCGGTTTTTTAGCATTGATTTTGCATCCCGCTATTGGTCCATTTTTGATGGCAGATTTTTAGGCCTGGATTTTTGCCATTATTACCAGCATGGATGAGAAATTCATTACCATTCTAATCGAAAGATCTCTTCTCAATCTTTTCACCTCAATTGCAATAAGGCAGCAAAGCTATTTTTATTCATCATTCTACTCAAAAAGTAATAGTTTTTATGTTCTCCTGTCATCTCCATTCTCTAAGTTTAATAATATTGGGCTTCTCCCCAAATTCCCATGTTAAATTCCAGGATTTAATCACATTGACGTGCCCCAGACAAGGGTCCCCTCATTGCTCTACATTTGTCACATGTCTCTTAGCATGGATATGAATGCAGAATTTCCCACATTTCTAATATACGCCTTTTTAATCTTCTCCATGTCGAGTTCATTACATTTCGTAGGATAAAATAATACAACAGTCTTTTCAGTGTGACAAGGATATGGATGTAGCTGGAAAAAGAATGAAAATATGAAGGACTCAACTTGCAACATAAGAAGTGAACTAATTGGAGGGTGGAATTTTTTCTTTACCAGAAGAAATCCTGGTACTGTGACTCCTCATATAATTCACCAAAGATTTGAGTCTGGATAATAAATAAAAAGATAGCATCAAGAAGACTGTGCTGATAGGCCTCCACTTTCTTTCTCCAAGTCTCTCTTAAAGACATCCAATTCACCTTGCTACCCCTGCTCTCCAATAAGACATGTCCTCATAAGTTTGCTATGACCTCCATATTGTCAAATGCATGGCTCAATTCTTAGTCTTCGTCTGACCAGCCTCATTATCAACAACTTCACTCAACTTCTATGTTACTCTCTCTCTTAGTTTTCTTGCACTGGTAATTTATCATGCTCAGGCTTCTGGCCTGACTCCTGTTCTCCTCTGAACGTTACATATAGAATTGAAGTGGCTGCGAAGCTAATTAGTTTAAAGCTTCAGGGTTCTGAAATGCTGCCTGTGTTCATATAACCATGCATTTTGCAAATTTTGCAAAGAATTAGGTATTTTAACTGTTAAAACTGCTGACTCTGCACTCCAACCTTCCCTCCATCACATGTTCTCTCGAGTTGAGAGATACTGGAGTGGGCATGGACAATTTTGAGATCTGGCTAAAGGGAAGTTGAATACATTCAGTTTGGGTTACATTCACAGTCACTTCCATATATAGTTAAATTATTGCTTCCAAGATTATACTTATTTCCCACTACGCTGACTCACTAGATGTCTTGACATGAAAAGGCAAGATCAGAGTTTATATCAGGATATGACCCTATTTCACAGTATCCAGCTCAAGGAGTGGAGTTTAGCTTCATTAGCAGAGGCTAGTCTGTGAAAACACATCTTTTCTGTCTCCCTCATCTTCCATTTGGCCCATCAGCAATTCTTATTGGCTTTTCCTTCAAAATATGTTCAGACCGCAATTGCTGATGAGTTACTATAACCCTTGGTCTAAATGTCAATAATCTTTTGCCTGGATCATGGCAATAGCCTCCTAACTGGTCTATGTCTATAGCTACCAAAAGGAAACCTTAAAAGCACAAGTGAAATAGTACCATTCCTAAATTTATTCTCCCATGACTTCTGTGCTTACTCAGAATAAAACCAAAGGCTTTTTCAATGGCTTACAAGGCTTTTCATAATCTTTTTCTTTTCTTACTTTTTTGAGCTTAAATCTGACTACTTCTGTGCCTTGCCTGTTACCTTTCATCCACACTGTCCTTTTTGGTATTCTTTGAAAATGCCAAGCATATTTCAGCCTCAGGACCTTTGTGTCTTAGTTACTTTCTTGTTACTGAGACAAAATATCCAATGCTCACAAGTTAAAAAAAGAAAAGTTTACTTTGGCTCATAGTTTGCAGAGGTTTCAGTCCATAGTCTACTGGCTCCAAGGCAGGGCAGCATGGTAGAGGGTCATGGCAGGCAGAAAGCAGCATGACTAAGGAAGGAGCAAGGATATATAATACCATTCCCAGCCACACCCACAGTGGCCCACCTCTTCCCACTAGGTTTTACCTCCAGACATCACACCCAGCTGTATAACCATCAGTGGATAATCCAGTATCACACACCCATGATGCAGCATCATGCTCATGATCCAGTCACATCCCCAAAATCCCACGTATGAAGACATGAGGCTTCAGGGGGATGTGTAGATATCAGCTATACCATTCTACTCATAGCTCCCAAAAGACTCATGAGCATTCCTTTATGCAACATGTATTTAGACCATCTCTAAGAGTTGCCAAGTTCCTAACAGTTTCAGTATTATAGGTAGCTAAGTTAGATAAAATTAATATACAGTTAGAAAGGGACTGGGCTCTCAAGGAAGTCAGTGAAAGATGGAGCCATCAGAATTATTGCTGAAGGTACATCTGAAGAAGGCAAGGCCTTGAGATTAAAATCACAATAGTCAGATTTACATATTTCCCTAAGAGATGAATGGGACTTTGAGATTATACTGTAATTGGTACAACCAAATCCATTAAGTCCAATATACGTCAGACACCTGGGTTGGTGACCAGAGCACCTGGCCCATCCCTTCCCCAAGATGTTCCTGTTTTAGAAGTCATAGATAAACCAAGGTTAATGATGCAATCCATATGCCCTTGCTACATGCCCCACTTTCCTACTGGATCGATATTAGCTAAGTGGCTATACTTATAATCTTATTGGTTGATTACAGTTTGACCCATGTTGTACCATTCCATGATTTGGTACTCACTTTATGATTTTCTTTTTTTCTTTTGGGGTGCTGGGGATCAAACTCAGGGCCTTGTGCTTGCTAGGCAAGTGCTCTATCGCTTAAGCTAAATCCCCAACCCCTCACCTTGTGATTTTTCCCTATAAAACATTCTTAGACATACAGATTTAATGCAATTCCAATCAAAATACCAATAGCATACTTCACAGAACTAAAAAGAACAATCAAAAAATTCATCTGGAACCAGAAGAGACCAAGAATAGCAAAAACAATACAGGGCAACAGGGCCGAGGCAGAGGGATCACAATCCCTGACCTGAAATTATACTATAGAGCTACTGCAGTAAAAACAGCATGGTACTGGCAGAAAGACAGACCTGAAGATCAATGGAACAGGTTAGAAGATGCCGAAACAACTTCAAACACATTCATATACTTCATCTTTGACAAAGGTGCCAAATACCCACACTGGAAGAAAGATAGCTTCTTTAATAAATGGTGCTGGAAAAACTGGCTTGCTACCTAGCGAAAACTAAAACTAGATACATGTCTCTCACCATGTACTAAGCTAAAATCGAAGTGGATCAGAGATCTAAACATTAAAACAGAAACACTAAATCTGCTGGAAGACAGAATAAGAAGAACTCTTGAAGACATAGGGGTAGGCAAGAACTTTATGAACAAAACTCAGACTGCGTGGGAAATAATACAAAGAGTCAGCGATTGGGATCACATCCTACTAAAAAGCTTTTGCACAGTAGAGGACATCACCAACAGAGTGAGGCAAAAACCCACAGAATGGGAAAAAAATTTTGTCAGCAGTTCCTCAGACAAAAGTGTAACATTGAGACTATATAAATAACTCAAAAAAATTAGACCCCCCCCAATTTAAAGACCTAACCCAAAAACGGGCATCTGAAATGAATAGACACCTCTCAGCTGAAGAAATACAAATGGCAAATAAACATATGAAAAAGTGTTCAACATCATTAGTCATTCAAGAGATGCAAATTAAAACAACGCTAAGATTCCATCTCACTCCAGAAAGAACGACTATCATCAAGAAATCAACCAATAACAAATGTTGGCGAGACTGCAGGGAAAAGGAACCCTCATCCACTGTTGGTGGGAGTGTAGACTGGTCCAACTATTGTGGAAATCAGCATGGAGATTCCTCAAAAAACTACAACTAGAGATTCCATTCAACCCAACTATACCTCTTCTTGATATCTTCCCAGAATTAAAAACATTGTACCACAGTGATATATGCACAACCATGTTTTTAGCAACACAATTTGTAATAGCTAAGTCTTGGAAACAACCTAAATGCCCAGCAACTACTGAATGGCTAAAGATGTGGGGTTTTTTTATACAATGGAATACTACTCTGTCATAAAAAAGGATAAACTTGAGATATTTATAGGTAAATGGATGCACCTTGAGAGCATACTCTTAAGTGAAATAAATCAGACACACACTACTACATATTAAATTGTTTCTCTGAGAAACTGTAAGTGTAAATAAGGATGAAAAGGTATAATAGATATGGTGAAAAAGAAAGACAATGTTCAAATGGGACTAGAACTAGAGAGGGAAGAGAGGGGAAGGAAGGAAGGGAAAGAGAAAAGAAAAGAAAAAGAAAAATGGAAAAATGTAAATAAAGCTATGGTAAATAAGGAGGGGGGGAGTGGAAGGGAAGGATGGGGAAGGAGGGGGGAACCAAGATGTATCAAGTACAGGTACAAACTAATTATGATGAATGTGATCATTATGTCTATATACAATGCACCAATACATGTTCTTGGGGAAAAAAAAAATTTTTTTAGAGACATGACCTTGGTGGCCACCCACTTGGGACCCTTCCTGTCTCTCAGGAGCTATTCCTATTCCTCAATAAACTTTTCCTACTTCTAACCTCCTTTGTCCTTTAGAATTCATTCTTTGATTTCAGGGTGTTATTGTGTAGTTATATTCTAAATAAATGTTCCAAGTAAATGCTATATTCCAAATAAATGTTCCTGGGTTCTGGATTGGTTGCCTCTCCTTCTGGAGTTGGAGTCCAGGTACCTCCCAGCTTGAACAAAGAATTGAACAAAATGAGCAAAAAGTGGTGGCAAAGTTTAGAAGGCAAAATGAAGAAGGAAGGGAAAAAGGAAGGAAAGGGGAAAGGGAAAAAATAGAAAAATGTAAATAAACCTTAGAGAAGGGTGGGGGAGTGGAAGGGAGGGGTGGGGAAGAGGGGAGAACCAAGATACATCATGTACGGGTACAAAATAACCATGATGAATGTGATCATTATGTATACAGTGTACCAGTACATGTTCTTGGTAAAAAACAAAACAAAACAAAACAAAACAAAACAAAAGGCAAAATGGAGATTGGGAGAGAAACTGGCACTGCAGAGATGAGCTTGGGCTGAACAAAGAAAAAAAGGTAGAAAAAATTAAAACAACACTACATACCGTGTCTGAGAGATGTGGTACAGGCTGCCATGGAAAGATATGATAGCACCAGCTCCTCACAGCTTCCTTTATTGTATACTGCCTAAATCTTGAGGAAATCTTTGAGAACTTCTACATCCTGGTCCTAAGCAGAAGTGTTGGGATCTTGCACCTCAGGCTGACATCAGGTTGAGGCAATGCTCCCAAGAAGCCACATCTGTTTGGGATTTTGTAATTAACAGGTTACACTTACTTTCCCCAGCCAGCTTTTGCCACACCCTACTCTACTACATCAAGGGGACATGAACTCGATGCAGCTGACATCTAGCAGGTTGGGAGTTATATTTCCCTATATGATCAGCATTGCTCAAAAGTCCAAGTTCTAAGTCTCCTCTGAGATTTAAGGCAAACTCTTAGCTGTTAGTCCCTGTCCAAATGAAAAGAAAATTGAATACTTCCAACATACAATGGGGCAAGATAAACATTCCCATTTCAAAAGGTACAAATAGGGGACTAGAAAGGACTGGGACAAGAGCAAGACCAAAATCCAGCTGGGCAAACATTAAGTCCCTTAGTTCTATATCCAGTACCCAGGACAATCTGTGGCAAGATGTGTGCTGCGAAGGGCCTGAGGGGCCCCTCTAGCACTCCTATGATTTATAACCCTCATGGCCTCTTTCTTGGGCTGGCATTGCTCACTCCTTGGTGTTCTGCTCAGGCAATCCACATTCTTCCCAAACTTCTGGAGTCTCTACTGCACTTCCAGCTTCACATGCACAGCTCCATACACCGCCCTCTCAGGGGCACGCTGCCTGACCTCCCAGGCCTTCTTCTGAAATCTGGGTGGAAGCCTTCCTGACCCTACAACTCTTGCATTCTGCACGTACCTAAAACCAGCACATCATGGATGATGTCAGGGTCTGCCAGCAGCTGGAGCAGAAGCCAGGCCTCCTTCTCTTTTGGCTGTAGGGGCTAAGTGCCTATGAAACAAATCCTGAAGAACAACTTTCCTAGGCCAGCACCATTCTGGAACATGGTGCTCTGGGGTCCTCTGCTCAAAGCAAAGTCTTTTACTTTGCAACTCTGAGGCTACAAAGGATACAGTCCTGCTGGTTCTAGTGATGGCCTCAGGCCATCTTTTCTATTGTTCTGTTCCAAATTACTTGGCTTTTTAATGCAAATCTTTTCAGCAACCACATTCTCCTCTACTCCATCTTTGCAGATGGCACCTTTACCAGAGCTTTCTGGCCAAACTCAAAACTTTTTAAATCATTCTGCTGAGCCATTTGCTCTTAATTCTCAAGGCTGAGCTGGTTAAAAGCCCCAGTAGTTGCCATGCCACTGCCTCAACATTAGGTTGCCTTGAATTTCTTCTGTAAGATTAATGAGTCTGCCGCCCTTAATCTCAGTCTTCCGTAATGTCTCTGGTCATGAGCAAATTGCAGATAAATTTTCTGCCCAAATGAGATAGGACATTAGGGCATGCCAAAGTTGGCTGGGGAAGTAGACATGACCTGTTAATTACAAGATGCCAGAACATGTGCACAGAACAGTTCTCAAATCCCCACACCTGGTCTTCTTCCAAGAACTTGAGCAGGTTTTCAATAGGATGGCCTAGATCTGACGTCAACCTGAGGCATGAGATCCCAGCACAACCTCTCAGTACTCCTATGTAGAAGTTCTTGTGGATTTCCTTGAGATTTGGACAGTATAAAAGGACATGGACACCAAGAAGAGCTTGCTATTGTGGCTTTCCTCATGATAGCCTGTGCTGCTTTCTCCAGGGGGATCTTTTATTACACATTTTCCTCTTTTACTCAGCCCAAGATCATTCTGCAGAGCCAGTTTCTCTCTCACTCTTCACTTTTATTTTTTCAAATAAACTTGGCCACTGCTTTTTGCTCATTTTGCTCAATTCTTTGTTAGAGAGGATAAGAACCTGGAATCCAACTCCAGAAGAAGAGGCAAGCAACCCAGAACCCAGAACCTGGTAACATTTGTTTGGTGAACCACTTTTAGAAGCAGGTACCCAATAACAAAAACATAACACACACAGCCTGGAGTCCAAATGCCAATGCAGGCCTTGTTTCCAGCTGAAACCTCCCAAGCCTGGTCTTTACCAGCTGCCTTTCTATCAGGATTCTGGTCTTCTGAGCTCTGCCCAGAATCTCCCATCAAGTTCAGCTCACAGCATTCCAGGGTGTGCCTTCAGCTGGCATCTCCAAAACTTTCCAAACTCTTCCCATAAGCTAGTTCAAAAGGCTTCTGAGCCACATGGTCAGGTACAGTCACAGCAATGACCGAACTTCTCTGATACCAAAATCTGTTAGTTACTTTGTCATCACTGCTAGGAAAAAGGAAAAGAAACAGAGGTACGAGTTCAACAGGATAGGTTTATTTCAGAAAAAGCCTGAGTGGGACCACTCTGGCACTGAGACCAGACCAGCAACTCTCTTACCCCCTCTGATGGGGATGGGGGGAGTTCAGTGAAAGAGAGTTGTGGTTACCTGCCAAGAACAAGGCTTGACAGAGCACTAATGGTAATGGTCGCCCAAGGATGAGGCTTGGAAAAGCACAGGGAATAGTGACTACTATCAATAGCAGGGCCAGTAATGTTATGAGTCACCAGGTATGTCTCTGCTGTGAGGGGGTGGATTAGAGGGGTCTCTGATCAGGATGGTGGAGTGGAGGTTGGATTCCTTCAGTCACCGAGACACAAGACCCAACATCTTCAAGTTAAAGGAGGAAAGGTTTGGCTCACAGTTTGTAGAGGTTTCAGTCCATAGTTGGCTGGCTCCAAAGCACAGTAGCATGGCAGAGCACATGGCAGTCATATAATACCCCAGTGACCCACCTTTTCTGACCAGGTTTCATATCCCAACATCACATCCAGCTATAAACCCATCCGTGGACTAATCTAGTTTCACGGCCATGATAAAGACACCTCCTAAAAGCTCCACCTATGACCACATTGATAAGGCTTTGGAGGGACATCTAGATATAAGCCATAACACTTTGCATCTGTAATCCCCTCTGTTGGACACTCTTCTGCAAAATAACTGAGTGGCATACTCCTTTGCTTCAATTCAGGTCTCTGCTTATGTGCAGCCTTCACAAAGACATCTTCTTTGACCACTCTGTCATAAATAACATCCACCCTCCATTAGTCACTAGACCTTTAACTTGCCTTTATTTCCTACATAACAGTTGAAAATTCAAAACTTCCCAGTATACCACTATTCTTTTATTTGATCACCATCTGTCATATTATGAAATTGAGGTCAAGCAAGTTTAAAGAAAATTTATCAGGATATTGTGGATTTTTTAATGTATGATAGAACAAAGAGACTTGAATATATTTATTTTATTCTTCTTCCACTAGAATGTAAGGCCTTTGAGAGCCAGAAATTTCCATGTTTTGATCACTGCCGTATCCCCAGTTCATGGTAGATTCTCAATAAATAGCTATAAAGGGAATGAAGAAAGAAATAAGGATGGCATTACCTTTTTAGCCTTGTTTACAATCATAAATGATGTATTTAGGAAACAAAATGATACACAGAGGCAACTACACTTAAGGAAAAGGAAATTTCTAGTTCAAAGGGGTTATAGTTCGAATGAGGCCACAGAAGGCTCTGCCTCAAATGCCATGCATAGTGTGCTTTATGTGCCCTAGAAATATATACAGGGCTAATTTCTATTTATTTTAGTTACCGAATTTATTTTTCAGCCACATTTTCACATCCCCAAAATAAACAAATAAACTACAAAAAACAGGTGTGGTGGCACGTGCCTGTAATCCCAGCACTCTGGGAAGCTGAGGCAGGAGGACTGCGAGTTCAAGCTCAGCCTGGACAATGTAAAAGATCCTGTCTCAGAATTAAAAAAAAATAAAATAAAAAGGGCTGGGATTGTAGCTCAGCGTGAAGGCCCCAAGTTCAATCGTCACTATCCTCCCCCCAAAAGAGGTAGATTTTGTAAAAATTAAATGAACAACATTAACAAAATGGAAAGTACAGAATCTTCATTGAGGGGGAAAAAGGAATTCTCTCTGTGTGTGTGTGTGTGTGTGTGTGTGTGTGTGTGTGTGTGTGCCTAAATCTCTCGAAGGCAAAGCAAAGAGGAAAATGGAAGAAAAGAGACAGCTAGCTGTTCCTACCAGAAAGGAGTATTGACACCCACCAGAGGAATCCAGGTTTTCCCAGTTCCAAAGGTAGAAAGCTGGTTGCCTTTCCCAGATGTCATTCATTTTTGTTGTGGTTCCAGCAAGAGATGAATGACAGGCAGTTTAAAGTATTTTCTCTAATGAGTGACAAAAATCATGACACGCTGCGATTTAAGTGTACCTTTGTAAGCTCTGGGACACGACAAAGAGGTTTAACTTTTTAGCCTGTATAAGATCCAATAGTTGTGCCAGTAGGAGGCCGGACCCTCATCTACAAGAGACTGGGATGGCTGTGGGAAATGTGAGAATTTTCATCCAACACAGTATCTTATTTAAAAATGAACTCCTGGGGAAATAAAAATTAGAAAAGCTGTCATTTACTGAACACACATTATCCCATTTAATCCTCACTGCTTCTTGTTTTATAGATGTATAATTAAATCTCCATAAGGGCACTTACTCAAAAGCACACCATTTGTAAGTGGAGGACCATAAAAATTGAATCTGAGTTGGTATAACACCAGAGTACACTGTCTGGTTTCTCCAACTTCTTCCATTTTCTAGGAACCAGTCTAACAACTTAGATTTATACAGTACAAAATTCATTAATATCAAACTGGAAACCATAATTACTTTTAGTTCCACCCTTTTCCTTTCATCTATCTTTCAAGAAAATGTACAGCATGCTGGTAGTTTGGTTTAGCTTTCTTCAATTTCAACATCCTAATGTGGAAATCCTAGTAGAGGCTTAGAAATAAATTAGAAAACTGAAAAATGTTTGAGGAGATAGTTATGTTTAAACCGATTTAAACATCACATAATGTTTACAAGCATTGAAACATTACATGGTACCCCATTAACATATATAATTTTGCTTTTATGTCTCACTTAAAAATGAATTTTTAAAAATGTGTGAAATAAGTTGAAAAACGGGTAGAATTTAGGAAGCATTTAGGACAGCTGGCTAAAGAGCACAGGTATATGGAAGACATTATTAGCATTAAGTCCTCTAATGTTGTGTTTTAAGTCTCTTTTTGATTTACATCATGATCTCTATCTTTCATATTTACTCAATCTCCATTGCTAAAGGGTTCTGACAACTCAGAATTATAACAATGATACTGAAACTGAGATGCCTTGCTGTCTGAGAATGATTTTTTGAGGCAGTCTATGTAGCCAATATTAGAAGCCACAACTTGTTTAATTGTGTGGTGTCTTAATTTGGATTCTCAAAGCAGATCCTGAGACATGGATTCCAGTAGAAGTAGTTTATTCATGGGTGCATGGGAATATAGGGAATACTGGTAGGGAAGTGGAGAAATAAAACTGGGAAGAAAAAGTAACCAAAAAGGTACATTCCTGAGCTAGCTGCTACAGGGGGCAATTAGAACTTAATCTCAGAGAGAAACTTTGAGAAATAGTGTTAAAGACACATCTCAGAATTAGTCCACTAAATGGTCAACCAAACTGAAGTTTTATACGCTAAATCCTCTAATTCATTGTTTGAGGGCTACTAGGTCAGGGGAGCTGGTAATCATTTGACATTTTCAGGCTGCCATACACAAGAAGGCAGGGCCGCCTTTCACGGTTCTTGTAAAAATCCCTTGGATACAAAGATGCAAATATCAGCCATTGGACATTGACCAGAGGTGCTAAAATAGTAAGGCCTAAGGAATCTCGGTGGGTAACTAACAAGGTTTGCCAAACAGAATTTAGATAGAAACAATCTGATGTTTATGGCATTATCTTAATTTGTTTTGCAGACAGTTTTAAAAGGATGCATTATTTAAATGTATTAGCTAATGTATTATTTCATTGGAATTGAACAAAACTGATAACCTGCACCAAGGGTCAACAAATGTTTTCTCTAAAGGGCCAGGTAGCAAATATTTTATATTTTGAAGGCCATACAGTCTCTGTCACAAGGACTCACTTCTGCCACTATAGCACAAAAACACCCATAAGGCAACAGTAAATAAATGAAGGTGGCTGTGTCTCAAAAACATTTTATTTATGGATGCCAAAATTTGAATTACATGTAATTTTCATATGTCATAAATAATTTTTCAACTACCGAAAACTATTTTTTAAATTCTTATCACACAAGCCACACAGCAACAAGCAGGGGGCTAGATTTGGCCTGTGGGTTGTTGTTCTCCAAACCCTGACTACATAATTTCACCTGGTTTTAAAACTGGGGCTTTTAAA